>WWET01001875.1:251525-263898 GCA_011038615.1 Limnodynastes dumerilii | reverse complement strand
CCCGCCCCCGCCGTAGTTAATACGGCGGGCGTAGGCGTAAGATCGGCTAAAAAGCAGATGTTGCGTGGCGTAACTACGGCAACTCCCGATCGTGGAGGGGGCATCCCCCAGCGTTACTACGCTGAGGTTAGTGCAGAGAGGTGGGGGGGAGGGAGGGTAATGAGGCTGGGAGGGCGGCGTTATAGTACTGACGCCGCTGTCCCAGCGTATTTACACTCCCTTACGCCGGCTGAAGTTAGGGTAGCCTTCAGCCAGCGTAAGGGAGTGTAAATATGATAGGGCAGGGGGAGTGTCAGGGGGAGTCCCACGATGTAACGCTGAGCGTTAGTACGCTCAGCGCTACATCGTAGGTCTGGATTAGGCCCATAAACCCTTCCAAGTGATGATTAGAGTTTCCATCAGGGAGAATTATCTCTACCACTCAGCCATGTACAATCACTAGCACTTCTGCTGGTCACACAGAGACCAGGGTCAGACATGTGACATAAGTGGGTATGGCCCATTGTTATGGAGACAGAACCGCCTACCTCCATAGTTGAACACACAGCCCCGTTACTACAAACTGGTATTTATAGGAGGAGAGAGCATTAAGGTGTTACAGACAATAAAGGGGGAGGGGAGGGGAAGGGGAAGATTCTCAGTCAACTAAACAGTATGCTTATTAAAGTAAAGAAGGTGTATTAGTCACAGCCCAAATGTTAAGACATCTTCATGAAGCTGTCACCAGACACTGAATTTCTTGCAACTGTGTACAACTAACTTTCTGATGCTGAAGAATCAGTTCACAGCTGTAAGTAATTCAGTGGTGACTGTTGCAGACCTGGAGCACTAGGCAGACCTTGTCCAGGAGTTGCATGCACACCCCTTACATGCCAGTTACAGCTTCAAGCATCCGGCAATCTACCTGTTTACTCCCTTAAGGTAACTATATTGTATGTTGCAAGTTTGATCTCTTGACCTAGTGACAGTAAAAATGTGTAGCCTGGTCAGAACTATGAAAAGGTCCCTTAGCTTCTGCCTTCACAGATTCACAGCAGCACATATGTATGATATACATGTATAACAGTGGTCGAAGTGGAAATTTAGAAGTGTCGGTATGAAAATATAGCAATAATAGAAGTGAATGGAGATTTATAGCTCTTCTATTAAATCAGTGGAAGAAGTGACGGTATGGCATACCCAGGGTTGCCGACTTTTAATAGCTTCTCTCTGGGAGATCCTGGAGGGAAGCCACCGATGCCTATAGGGGGTGGGACTTAATTATGTGTTTTATTCAAATCTCGTCATTAAGCCCCCCCCCCCGACTACCAATTACCCCCCTTTTAGAGTTACTCGGGATGGGGTTGGAACTTGATGATGCAATTTGTGTCATTAATTCCCTCCCTGCCTTTAGTAACACTAGGATACTAGTGTTGACAGGCAAGGGGGCAGGACTTGAGGCTTTGGTTTTCATGAAGGGAGATTTGCAGGCTCTCCCAGGATACCAGGAAAACTGCACGAATTTCGTGAGTCTCCCAGATATTCCGGGAGAGTCATCAACCTTGACATACCCCGTATACTTGCTCACTTGGAGCCCTGATGTATAATATATGTAATGTTGGTGGGGTTGGGCTTCTTCTCTCCCCAAATTGTACATTCATAGTTTTACCCAATGTCCCCTCATCTTCACATCCTTTGAAGTACATGTCGCTCGCATTTTCAACCCTTTTTCTCTACGTGTGGCTGTGATCTGTCGTCCACCCAATACATCCTGCCAACAATTTATACAACACTTCTCTGCGTGGCTCCCTTACTTCCTATCCTCTGATATACCTACCAATATCCTGGGTTATTTCAATATCCCCATTACCAGCCTGTTATCTCCTGATGCCATTACGTTTTTATCTCTAACCACATCTCTTGACCTCTCCCAATGGAGTGATTCACCAACTCATAAGGATGGCAACTGCATTGATCTGATGTTCTCTAAACTATTCTCAGTCTCTGATCTTACTAATGCCCCTCATCCTCTGTCAGACCATCACCTTATCACCTGTAAACTGTCCCCCACTAGTTCTACCTCTTTGCTGTCTAATTCTATCAGTTAGACAGCATAATTGTAATGCTATTAATATCAACCTACTTTCTCAATCGGTCCAACAACTACTGTCTCCAATTCATAACTTCCACTCTCCTGATTTGGCAGTATCCCACCTTAACCAAACCCTAGCAGCTGCACTTGATTAAGTCGCTCCTACTACTCCTTTTGCACCACTGCGACATCAGTGTCAGCCATGGCACACTAACGACACATGAAATCTTAAAAGACTCTCCCGCAAAGCAGAATGTTGCTGGTGGATATCCCGTTCTTCCCATAACTTTTTAACTTACGCCAACAGTTATCACACTTATCGAAATGCTCTGGACAAAGCCAAACAATCCTACTTTCAAACTCTCATTTCTACTCAGGTCTCTAACCCAAAACGCCTTTGTCGTACATTTAACTCCCTACTGAGCCCTCCTGTGCAAAATCCACCTACTACCATCAGTTTTCAAGATCTTGCATTGTACTTTAAGGACAAGATTGAAAAGATCAGACTGGGGTTGGCATCCACCTCCTCCTCATCATCATCATCAGCTAACATACTACTCAGTCCCTTTCATCCAAACCAAGGTATCATGTCCTCATTCCAACCCACAAATGAAGAAATATCTGCTCCTTTCTGCTCTTCCCACTCTGCTACCTGTCCTCTTGATCCTGTACCCTCACAGGTCAGTCGATGTCTATCTCCTGTGCTTATTCCTATCCTAACCACAATCTGCAATCTCTCTCTCTCTACTGGTATCTTCCCCTCTTTATTTAAGCATGCACTGATTACCCCAATTCTGAAAAAACAAAACTCTGACCCCAACTCTCCCTCAAATTATCGTCCTATTTCCCAACTTCCTTGCCCTGCAAATCTTCTTGTAAGACTTGCCTACACTCGCCTTTCTAGCTTCCTCTCCTCACACAATCTTTTGGATCCTCTTCAGTAAGGCTTTTGTTCCCAGCACTCAACAGAAACTGCACTGACCAAGGTGGTCAATGACTTAAACACTGCGAAATCTAAAGGACACTACTCCCTTCTAATACACTGGATCTTTCTGCTGCTTTTGATACTTTTGACCACTCTCTTCTCATACAAACGTTACAATCGCTAAGTATTCGGGACACAGCTCTTTCCTGGTTCACATCTTACTTATCTAATCGCTCTTTCAATGTTCGCTTTTCAGGATCCCCATCCCCACTCTTCCTCTATCTGTTGGAGTACCGCAAGGCTCAGTGTTAGATCCGTTGCTATTCTCTATTTATAGAACTTCACTTGGAGAGCTAATAAAGTCATTTGGATTTCAGTATCATCTCTATGCAGATGATACGCAAATCTACATATCCACACCTGATCTCTCACCTTCTGTGTTGGCCCATGTCACTGATTGCCTCTCTGCCATTTCTTCTTGGATGTCCTCCCATCTTCTCAAACTTAATCTATCTAAAACTTAACTAATAATATTTCTACCTGTGAATGAAAGCTACCCACCTGGCCTCTCTATCTCTGTCAACAACACTGAAATAATCCCTACTCCTAAAGCTCGGTACTTAGGTGTTACCCTTGACTTTGAACTGTCCTTTGGAAACAGTAAATGAGAAAAATTCGGGGGCATGATGGATTTGGTCACTGGCAATATTTGGAGCATGCATAGGCACCTATGAAACAACTTTATATACATCAGATATTTGTATCAATATTTGTATATGAAATTACAACTGCTAATTGTCTCCCAACAAGCTACAATGAGATTTACCCCCAAGAAGCCTGCTGAGTGCTCTGTTTAGATGACATGTGACTCACAAATCACAAGATACAGTACATCCAGGTCAGAGGTCACACCAATGTGCTGGGCTGCTCTAACAGGTCCTTTCTTAGCACCAGTACTCCATCAAGTTGCTTGTCCCTCTGTAAGGTGTAGCGCATTTAGGATTTTTTGAGTTCTGCAAAAATTCAGTTATTCCCTGTTCAGGGAACCATATTGTGCTGTACCCATTGCTCCAACAATCATATTACACATGGGTGTCAAAACATTTTGAGGTTGGTAGACATGATATAACATTTTGTTTCAGTGCCTCTTAATAAAAAATGAAATGAATAAATGTGGCCCCTTCTTTTTATGTGTTACAAATCTCACAATAACATTCTTGAGTTCACATCATCATTTACAGAATTACCCCACTACAGTCTATATTACATGCAGCAGCGAGACTGATTTTCCTTGCCAAACGCTCTTCAAGAGCTTCTCCACTCTTGTCAGCCTCTACATTGGTTACCTGTATTGTACAGAATCACATACAAGATCCTTTTGCTAACCTACAAGGCCATAAATATGACTGCACCTGCATACATATCCTCACTCATATCAAGATATATCCCAGCTTGTGCTCTCAGATCCTCACAGGACATACACCTCTCCTCCACACTAAACAAATGCTCTGATTCCCGGTTACAGGACTTCTCCCGGGCTTCACCCACTATCTGGAATAACCTTCCTCACCCTCTAAGACTATCCTCTACTCTCCAAACTTTCAAGCGCTCCCTCAAAACTCACCTCTTCAGACATACCAAATTCCACAACCTACTTAACATTTGTCTACACTATTTTTTTACAACAACTTTATTATATGACCATCACTTCATGAGTAAACCAAATTTGCTCTCATTCATTCTTTACTAAAATTCCCCTTATTTCTGTTACTAACACTGCTGTGTGACTGGATCACACAGAGCACTGAGCACTTTTGCCATGCAAGCTGGCTGGTCCATTGAGTGACTTTATAGTACGTTCCCTTATGTATCAATCCCTAATATCCTATAGAGTGTAAGCCTGTGGCAGGGCCCTCTTACCCACCCAGTCTGTCTGTTACCACCCAGTCCTGTTATAATGATTGTTAAAATTGTAAATCGCTACGTAATCTGATGGTGCTATATAAAAACCTGTTAATAAATAAATAAATAAATAATGATATTCAGCCTTCAGTTTCCAGGTTCAGTGTTATTAGCAATGTTAATGCTGTTATAATAGTATTAGTAATAATACATGTCAGTCACAGCTCCCTGCACACTGCCATCTTCCTGCTCAATCCTGTAAGGCAGATTCAAATCTCCCGCACACCGTTATACAGAGCTGTAAAAATGTTTATTAAAGCATGTCAAAAACTAATGATTTTACTTTCTGCCCTACCCCCTCACCTGTAAACAAACCCCCCTTACCTAAAAACACCCCAGCAAACCAGGAGGATGTAATATGGTTGTTTTCTCCAGCACACAGAGGAAAATCTCTGTGCGAGAGAAGTTGGCCATCTTGCTCCTCCCGTGTGAAGCCATTCTCAGAACACCCAGCAAGGGGCTCTCACTTGACATACGCAATGCTATGAATTCTTCTATTTCTATAAAGGGCTTATTTTCCCAAATTGTAAAATAAACTGTAATGAAATTTCACCCCCCCCAAAGGCCTGGAACATTAGTTCCCTAACAAACAAAAAAACAGCTAGGGTATAGCTGAGTTCTGCCTTCACAAAACTATGGCAATAACATTTAGACTTTCCTAACAAGAAGTAGAAAAAATGGCAACATTTTCCGTTTTATCCTATTCCACTTTTGTAATTTTTATTTATTTTACTATTAATTTTATCATGCGGCACCAGCAGACAATTCTCTATGGACTGATACAATTTTAATCTTAATGTCTAAAATACTTTCTGAGCTATAGCTCCTCAAACACCATGCCCCCTCTCACAAAAAGTCAATTTTGGAATGCTGTTTATTTTAGTCAACCCTATAATAATAGGGCACGACTGTATATATGTGTGAGGGTTCCTGTCGTGAACTAACTGGAAAATCATTTGCTTCTGCCTCGAAGAACACGGTGCTTTGAATGTTAAGTTTCCCCAACCCTTTCCCTAATCCTTACCCTAACCCTTCACTTCTATTACCCTAACCCTAACTCTCCCTTCCCCACAGCCTAACCCTAACTCTAAACCCCCCCCTAACAACAAAAGACCCTTACCCTCCCCTGCCACAGTCCTAACTCTAACCCTCCCTTCCCCAGAGATTAACCCTAACCCTCCCCCTAACACCAAAAAAGTCACTGGAGAGGTTACTCACCTCTCCTGCAGCAGGTCTGGCAGCCCTTCAGTAATTTCAGCTGTCTCTTCGGAAAGACAGCCAGACAGCCATCATAGTGGGGACCCCCACTGATATATAAATATCTTTGGCCCCTGGGGGTCTTAATGAAAACTTCAATTTATCATGTTTTTTGTGATTATTGGTGTTGATGTGTCCTTTGGTGCTTCTTACTGTAGGATTTACATTGTGGTCTTTTGTGTGATTTCACACCATCAATTAGTTTATGTAACATGTATATTTCCTAATATTTGCTATCATTAATTCCATGTTATTTTTTCTTTTTTTGCATAACTTATTGTTTTTCTGACTTGGTTGCTTTGTGGCAACGTTTCAGACACATATATTTGTGGGTTTGACAGTATATTTAAAAATATTGCCTGCTTTATGGTGTTCTGTTATTTATTTATTTTTGTTTTTCTATCCCCTACTGATTGCTCAGTTCCTGGACCTCTGTGGTTGATCCCTGTCAGCTTTTGGTTGTGACGCTGAGGCCTAGCACTTTATCGCTGCGGTGAGCGGCTGCCTAGCTCTATCAGACGCTGCGATGATGGCAGGTTTGTTTTCCTGTTGCCTGGCAGCGCTGATGGGCGGGCTTCATGCCGACATGCAGTGTGGGAGGGCTGGCTTCCGTGCTGTGACGGGCTGATGGCGGTAATTCTGCAGCTGCTCAGGTGAGTAATCAGTAGGAGAGCTGTTTAAATCTGTGTCTATGCACTTTGGGGTGTACATTATCTTTTTGACTGCTACCTGAGTTAGTTCTCATTGTGACTCCTTTTCCTTACCCTGATGATGGATTTATTCCGAAACGGCTGTCAGTAGTGAGTGAGGATGTGCTCCACATATACTCCTAAGTGTTGCCTCTATATGTTTTGCTGCTTTATATATTTTTCCACAATATGATTCTTTTGTCTGCAACCTTGGATTTGAGCCATTATTATTACTGTGATCCTTACCGATGTATATGCGCAGTCTGTTTTTATTGCACTTATGCACTTTTTTTGGGAGATAACTTGTTCCTCCTTGGATAACCATTTATAATACATTTTTGGATATGTTTTTCTAACATTTGTGTGCTGGCTTCTATATTTTTATATACACTCTTCTGCTATATCTATCTATCTATCTATCTCATATCTATCTCATATCTATCTCATATCTATCTCATATCTATCTATTATCTATCTATCTCATATGCTGGCCACTCAGCATAGCCAATTCAAGTGTGGAAGCAGCTGACAATGTACACAATGCTTTACTTACGCCAAGGGTATTACTACTACAACCCTTCAAATCATGGCGGCAAACTTTCCAACGCAGGCCCCTGTGTGCACTGGGACACCCACCTCCACCTCTATCCCTCTCAGTTATCACATGACACTGTCATTACTCTGTGGCAGCCATTCTTATTCATCCTCCATCTATCTATCTATCTATCTCATATCTATCTATCTATCTCATATCTATCTATCTCATATCTATCTATCTATCTATCTATCTATCTATCTATCTATCTATCTATCTATCTATCTATCTATCTATCTATCTCATATCTAACTATCTATCTATCTATCTATCCATATCATATCTATCTATCTCATATCTATCTATATCATATCTATCTATCTCATATCTATCTATCTCATATCTATCTATCTCATATCTATCTATCTCATATCTATCTATCTCATATCTATCTATCTCATATCTATCTCATATCTATCTATCTATCCTCTCAAAGATTTGGCTCTGCTCAAAGTATACTTCCCATAGTTAAATTGGAGCAAGTTTTGAAATCAAAGCACTCATGAGTAACAGTGCTCCTGACACTATTTATTAAAATATATTACAATATTATTATTATTATTAATAATAATAATAATAATGTTTAGTTATAAGGCACCACAAGGTTTCCGCTGTGCTGTATAAAGTACAACAAAATACAGTACAGACATACAGTGTAGAATTGGATAGCATAGTACATAATAAAATACAATATAAATATAAAAATATAAAAAAAATACAATAAAGTGAAGCACACAGAACGCAAAGCAAATTGCAAGGTGTCAAGCTTGGCAGATCAGAAAGGAAGGGATAGAGCACAGTGAGAGGGTGAGAGGGGGGCCACCAGGTGGGGAGGGGGTAAAAGGTTAGCAATATATTATATTACAATGTTTCAAACCGTTATATAATGTGTGTGTTTTGTGTTTGTGTGTGTAAGCATGTCTGATTAATGTGCAAGTTATTGTGCAGCAGTAGTCTCATAGTTTAGTTGTCCAAGGGTCCCCTGTGGCCTGGCAGATAACCACACTTCATTTAATCACTCATCTTATAGCAACTGGATCAAAAGGTAGGTCTGAAATCTCCCATGGCATACTTATTCATCTATTCATGGAAACCAATAATATGAAAGTGTTCGATATTTTAGGTAAAGAGAAAAATATACAGTATAATGAATGTTTATTCAATTCTAATTTCTGTTTTTTTCTCCTATTTTTCTTTTATCCCCACTTCTGCACCTTCCACACCCCACTTTAGTTCTTTGAAGGTAAAGAGTTACGCCTGAAACAGGAATATTTTGTTGTGGCTGCCACACTTCAAGATATAATCAGACGGTTTAAATCGTCAAAGTTTGGCTGCCGTGATGCAGTCCGTACATCCTTTGAGGCATTTCCTGACAAGGTAACATATTTATCTCTATTTACAGTTCTTCTGAACCACCTGCAATATTTCCTTTTTAATGTTATCATGGTTGTCTTCCTTAGGTGGCCATACAGCTCAATGACACTCACCCATCTCTTGCTATTCCCGAACTAATGAGATTATTCGTGGATGTTGAAAAAATTGATTGGGATACGGTAATGTGCTATAGTAATTTATTCTTTTAAAATAACCATCTTTTTTGCTCAATAGTAACAGGCACCTAAATTCAGACAGGTATACATGTCAATCTCTATCACCTAAGAAAATGGTTTGTTTATTGATATTTTTCATTAATAATGTGATAAAAAAAGAACCTAATGTGTTAATTTTTTCCTTCATAGGATGTTTCATTAGAAAGATTTTCAGACTTAAAACAACATTCATTAAATAAGTACTTGTACAAATATACATAAAAATGTTTTCCTTATTTAGAAATCTTTTAAAAACAACATTGTTTAACAAGGTGGAATAGGTGTTCCTGATAAGTTTATCTTGTTTAATATCATGTAGTTTTGACTTACAATTTATTTCTTTTCTATATTGTAGAAAATGGTTTTGTATGTGAACAGTCTTTTATCATTAGCTACCTGCTGTTTTTCTATTTCAATAGCTCTTTCTTCCACAACATGACTTCTTTAATTCCTCTAGTAACATCAATCAAATTGGTTACATCCAATAATAAGCAGTAACATGCACAACTGCAACATTGTGTGACATTTCATATGAGATTTAAATACCAGCAATTCACACAAGTAGTCAACAGTATTTAATATTGTATACTGTTCTCCACTATACTCTCTTGTGTGTTTACACGTAAAATGTGTTCAAAATGATATTTCTTTAACTAATTGCCATAATTTATAAAATTGATAATTTTATCCAAGAAAAAAGGGTAACTAATAAAATCCTAAGTAGTCAGATACAGTAAGATACAGGCAAATATTAAGCAATTTATACACTGGGGGAATAATTTAGAAAAGTGAAAGAAGTATTGTAACGGAGAGTACTACTACCCAATTGGTTAAAAGTTTCCTTTTAATAATATTATATTAATTAAATTAATTCAGGTAATTATTAAGACTATAAGAAGAATAACAAACTCTAGTGACTAAACATGTTGGTTCTCTCCTACATAAATGATCTCTTCAATATTGAATTAAGTAGATATATGCAATCTTTATTTCTTTTCAATTAAGTTAAAGCAATATGAAAAATTAATGGGTTCAGTTATGGGAATATAATCCTACACATGCTGTAAATGTATATTTTCAATAGTTTTTTAAATACGTAAACCCACTGTAATAATTTGTATTTTCATTTATCGTTTAGGCTTGGGATCTGACAGTCCGTACTTGTGCCTATACCAATCACACAGTGTTGCCTGAGGCTTTAGAACGGTGGCCGGTTCATTTGCTACAGAATTTGCTCCCCAGACATTTGGAAATAATCTATGAGATTAATCTGAGGCACCTCAATGTATGGTCAATGTTTTAATATCTATAAACATCTGTCATTCACTTTTTCACTGGTTTTTACCTTTCCCAATCTTTGTCATCTCTTATTATGCTTCTCTACGGAGCTGCCTAATATTTTTCTTATTATTAACTACCAATTTCCACAAATATTGTTTTAATTCTACTCACTCACACTATTACCTGTCCCTCTTGCAGCGTGTCTCTGCCTTGTTCCCTGGAGATGTAGACCGGATGCGAAGAATGTCCCTTGTTGAAGAGGGCTCAGTTAAGCGAATTAATATGGCTCATTTATGCATTGTGGGTTCACATGCTGTGAATGGTGTTGCTCAGATCCACTCTGATATCATAAAAGACACAGTGTAAGAATGTGTTTACTGCACAATTAATTTTTTCCTCTCTCTGCAGTTTCTCCATTTTCATTAAACTTCTTTATATCTATATTTTATGTTTTTATATTTTACATACAGATTCCATGATTTCTATGAAATGGACCCCCATAAATTTCAGAACAAGACTAATGGCATTACTCCACGTCGCTGGCTAGTATTGTGTAACCCAGGCCTAGCTGAAGTTATAGCAGAGGTAAGTGGATAGTGTTGTATGTGGCAACATGCAGAAATCCTCCTGGCACAGCAGTGAAATGTCTGAAAATTCAGGTCATTATGATTGAGGGTGACTGGGATTAACCACCATTTGTTCAGAAATCTTGGTGGAACAATCCTAACTGTAGGTGAATGTCCCAATCAGCCAGCACATTTGGGAGAGTTGGTAGGAATGTTTTGTGTTTTATATTTAATCAATCAAACAATCAATCCACTGCTTGGCTATTTAATCAAACCCCATATTTACAAATCCTGGACTTTTACACAACGCACTCAGCTTTGCATGTGTACATGTGTGAAAATGTACACCTTTTTACAGGGCCGGTGCTAGGATGTTCAGCATCCCTCTGCGAACCTTTAATTTGCGTCCTTCTGTTTAACAATTTAACAACAGCGACCATCCTAGATTATAATAAGTGTCATAAACCACAATCTTGTAACTATAATAAAAGAAAGTAAATCATAGTCACCACTCTACAATACAGACAGTGTCCTAGTCTCTGCTATACAATTCCCACTTCATCTTAAAAACAGCCACACAATACAGACTATATATCTTATCATTCATGTCTCTCCAGTTCCCAGTATCCCCCATCATGTATCCAGTCCCCCCAGTATCCATCATGTGTCTACAGCCCCCCCAGTATTCCCCATTAGGTGTCTTCAGTCTCCAGCCCCCCCAGTATTCCCCATCATGTCTCTCCAGGTCCCAATATTCCCCTTTTGGCTCCTATAATGTATTTAACTGCTGCAGGAGGACTGTGTAGAGGCTGCATATCGAGGAGGAGAAGCTGCCTGCACTGCTCTCTAATGTGGATACTGGAGGCTGTAATGGAGAGGAAGGGAGGGGAGGGGCAGACATTTGATTGGCCCAGTCTGCAGCCTGTCACAGACAAAGGAAATGTGACAGGTACAGCACATAGGCATAGCCACATAGGGGTTTACTGACACCCCTGTATAGAGCAGTGTTTCTCAACCTTGGTCCTCAGGGACCCCTAACAGTACATGTTTTCTAGGTCTCACTGCTGGAGCACAGGTATGTTCATTACTAACTGACACATTTTAAAAGCTCCACAGGTGGTACTCATTATATCACTTTTGTTTCTTTAAGGAAACCTAGAAAATATGTTTGGACTGTTAGGGGTCCCTGAGGACTGAGATTGAGAAATATTTGTATAGAGGATGCCGCCAGCGCTCAGAGTGACATGGGGCCTGATCCAGAGTAACGCCTGCCGTCGCTCGGACGGCGGGCGTAAGCGTAAGATCGGCTTTGCAGCCAATCTGCGCATGCACCGGGCAGATGTTGCTATGGCAACGCCCGATTCTGGATCGGGCGTCCACCAGCGTCCCTACGTACAGGTTAGTGTAGGTGGGCGGGGGGGGGTTAGTTAAATGAGGG
>WWET01001875.1:212740-231685 GCA_011038615.1 Limnodynastes dumerilii | reverse complement strand
TTGGGTTTTTATGTCCTAAGTGCATGATTTTGCATTTTTTGGCATTAAACTGCAGTTGCCACACTCTTGACCATTCCTCCAGTCTACCTAGATCATCCCTCATTTTCTGTACCCCACCTGGCGTGTCTACCCGGTTACATATCTTGGTGTCATTTGCAAAAAGGCATATTTTCCCCTCAATACCACAGGCAATATCACCTATAAAGATATTAAATAGCACTGGTCCAAGTACAGAAGCCTGGGGTACACCACTGGTTACCTTACCATCCCCAGAAGAGAATCCATTTACTACAACCCTCTGTTGTCTATCCTGTAACCAAGATTGGATCCATGCAACTAACTTTAAGTCCGATCCTAAAGTTTCCAGCTTATTTAACAGTCTGCGATGTGGCACAGTGTCAAAAGCCTTGCTAAAATCTAGATAAGCTATGTCTACAGCTCCCCCTTTATCTAATACTTAATTGACCAAGTCAAAAAATTCAATAAGATTTGTTTGACATGATCTTCCCCCAGTGAATCCATGCTGCTTGGGATCCTGTAAGTTACTGTATTTAAGATACTGTACAATTTGTTCCTTTAACAGTTTTTCCAACAATTTCCATATTACTGATGTTAGACTCACTGGTCGGTAGTTTGACACTTCTTTCCTACTTCCACTTTTATGCAGAGGGAAGACATTTGCTAATTTCCAGTCCTCTGGAATTACCCCAGTTTTTAGAGACTTATTGAATAATTCAGTTAATGGTTTTTTTCCAGCACCCCTCTAAGCTCTTTTAGTATCCTCGGATGTATCCCATCTGGTCCCATTGATTTGTCCACTTTCAAGTTTGAAAGTTCTTTTAATACCTGCTCCTCAGTGAAAGTAGCAGTAATTTCCCCCATTGTATTAATAGTCTTCCCCTTCAAAAGTGGACCCTTACCCTCTCTTCATTTTGTGAATATTGAACAAAAATACTTGTTAAGATAATCTGCTATCTTTCACTCTCAATAAGAATTTTGCTCTCCGTTTTGAGCCTTACGATACCCTCTTTCGTTTTTCCCCTTTCATTTATATACCTAAAAAAGCTTTTGTCCCCTTTTTGTACCAAGTGGGCCAGTTTTTCTTCAGTTTGTGCCTTTGCTGCTCTGATAATCTGGAAAATCGCCATCCCTAAAATCACGACTGTGATTTTTTCAATGTTAGACATACAACTCATTGCATTCATAAAGGTCACTTTGACTAACTCGCAGTCAAATCGCCATTAACTCGCCGTTTAGAAATTCACTCTTGTCTAGAGGCGAGTTAGTGGCAATTCACCCTGCGAGCCAGAAAAACACATGTCATTCTTGTTGACATGTGTTTGTCTGAGTGCCAAATCTGGCCACAGCATGGTTGAAAGCCTTAGCCATGCTGTGCTGGTAGAACTATAAGGCTCAGCATTGTTTAGCCTTGTAGTTCTATTAGCGTCAGCATGGTAAGGCTTCTAACCATGCTGCGCTGTGTGCTCCGTGTGTTAAAAAAAATAGTGTGTGCACTATACTAAGTGTAATGTAATGTATTGTGTGGCGTAATAAATATATTTTACCTTAACCTTTTATTTAAATGATTATGTCAGTTTCACTCTGGCCTCTGATGTCATCATTTAAATAAAAGGCTGCCTCGTAGCGACAGAATGGTATTTGCAGAAGAAGAAAGAAGAGGAGGAGGAGCCAGACCCCGATGTGGCTGTTATGAATATCTGAGGCTGGGTACAAAGAATGCAGAAGCCAATATGAATGCAAGGGGTTTATTGCAGGTACAGATTCCAGGTAATACACAAAACACTGAACAGACACGACAGACTAGGAAGGAACAGACTGGACTGACAAGACAGACTAAACTAACCCGGGCAATCACACACACAAGCAAACAGCGGAAACCCACAAGGGGTTAACAGAAACAGTCAGGCAGGATAAGCAAGGTAAATACAAATGGGACCGAACAACAAGGTGGGAGATGGAGGGAATGGAGACACAAAGGTATGAGGCAAGGTACCGGGCAAGGACAGAACTGGGGCACTCAAGAAAGTAAGAAGCAATAGCACAAGGCAAGAGAAGGAAATAAACTGGCACAGAGACACTAGGAACTAGAAGCTATGACCAGCCCATGCTACTTGCACTGGAGGCTATTTAAAGAACACGCCTCCAATAGCTGTGGAAGCCAGACACACCTCCAGGGACAATTAACCTGCAGCTGGGAGAAAATCAGACACATAGAACTTTGCAAGAAATTAACACACACTCTGCCAGGATGAACCTGCAGAGTGTAACAGTGGCAAGATATGAAGAGCCAGAGGAACCGGAGTGGAACAACGGGGAGAAGACTGCAAGCAAGCCGATGCCAGGACTCCAAGCATCTTTAAATTGCTTACTGCACACAGATGCTGACCAGCTTTACTATCACTGTTATTTAGACTTGGGATAGGAAACATCACCACTCAACACTAATACTGTGTGCAACAGATGAAATATGACTGCCCTGCAATCAACATAGTTTAGCCCTTGAGTAACTAAGTTCATGCACCTAACAAGGTCTGGATCCAGCCCATTGTTCATTTCCTCCTCTTGCCCTGGTTGTCTATATATCACTCCAGTACAAAGAATAACACCCTGTGTTTCCATGGTTACCTAAAGTGCCTCAGTTTTTTCTCCAATACATCCTATTAAAGTAGAATTTAACCCTTCCTTAAAATACATTAATACTCCTCCTCCAATTTTTCTACTCTATCCTTTCTAAATAAATTATAACCCAGTATAGCTAGGTCCCAGTTATGATTTTCATTGCATCATGATTCTGTGATTCCCATAATATCTAGATTATCCCTTGCCATTATTGTAATTAATTCAGGGATTTTATTTCCTAAGCTCCTAGCATTTGCACACATTGCTGCAAGAGGTTGCATTACGAATCTCCTATTTCTCAGTTTATTATTATTGCTAGATATGTTTATATTGCTATGTATTTTTTATTTTCCATTTGTTGCTGTGGCTATATTATCTGTCATTATTGACTAGCCACACAATACTTTTTGGTTAGGGGAGCAGCTATTTTTTATTTGTATCACTGCCCCTCTCCTAGTTTAAATGGTTTCTAATAAAGCATTCAACTGCTCACTTAGAATATCTGTCCCCACAGAAGATGGGTGTAAGCTAACATTTTTATACAAGTTCCTATTTTTCCAGGTGGTATGGCTACGTTCTATGATCCCAAATCCTTTCTCATGACACCACATCCTAAGCCACAGATTGAAATCATGAATGTGCCACATTCTACCATTTTCAAATCGGTATACTGGCAGCACTTCAGAAAAAATAACAGTATTTGCCACCTGCTTAAGAGCAGTTCCCAACTTTCTAAATTCATCTCTGACAGCCACAACTCCAGTATTGGCTAAGTCATTTGTCGCAAGATGGATAATGACATCAACCTCCACTGCCTTTACAATATTTAAAACACGCTTTTTTATCACGTGGAGCTGTAGCTCCAGGTAAGCACTTCACCTGGTCCTCTTCCCAGCTGGATACCCCTAACAACAGAATCCCCCACAAGAAGTGCAGTCCTTCTCAGGGATTCCCTTTTCTCACCATCAAGTTCCCTCAACACCTCATGCACTACATTACCTGTTGAAGTGCACTCCAGGCCTCCAAGTGCTGCATATGAGTTATGCAAGGGCAGAGGCTGTGAAGTGTGTCCTTGCACAACTGGAACCTTCTTGCAAGCATTCCTCACCATAGTCCACCCAGTACGCTTCCTGGGAACTCTCTGAGGCAATGGTGGCATCAAACATGCAGACATCCTGCATATCTCACCAAGCATTCTAACTATCTCATCCTGCAAAAAAGACATCTTCTGACAGATTAGACAACACCTGAGTTTCCAAATTGTTTCACGCAAAACAAAAGCATCACAACCACTGCAATGCACAAGAGCAGACATCCTAGAAGGTTTATGTGATTAAAAATCAGCAAACTTCTCTTAACCAACAAATCACACAACTACCAAATCCAGCCCAAATCCAGTTCAAACTCCAGTTACAACTCCAATATGCTTGGAAAACCAATGCTTAGAAAAGAAGACTATGAAAAGCAGGCAGGTTATACCTACACATACATAAAAAGGAGGTTTAGTTCACAATATAGCTATACTGGGTTAAGCTCACCTGCCCAGCGTCAAGGCACCTCCTGTAGGTGAGCTTAACCCAATATAGCTATATTGTGAACTAAACCTCCTTTTTATGTATGTGCTGACACATAGTGTTATAAAATGTTTGTTTGGAGCGCCGGACCTCTCTTTTGTTCCTTGTAGATACTATAGAGGGTCTCTGATTTTTCTCTACCATGAATTATTTACCTATGCAGATTCGCCTGTTTAAAAAGGTGATTAATTAGAACTTATTATTAGTTGGGATTAGTTGTGTACACTTCAATTTCTTTATGGCAACACCACAGTGAATGTACAGTACCAAAGTTTATTGGTGAATCTCCTCTTTTTGGAATCAAATATATAGGTAATGCAAATGTTATATAATTGAAGAGCAGAATTAACTATTCACGATCATTTCAGATCTGGGTTGGTCTACTCTTGATTGCACATGCTCTAATTTAATAAAAAGAACGTGTGTGTACCTAGCTTTACTAACACAAATGATAATGAAGGCCCTGATTCAGATTTCTGTATATTAGTCTCTTGTGTAAGCCATCTGACAAGTAACACTGGTGCAAACTTGTGTCGTAACTCCTCCCATACGGAACTTAGTTCGGCAAAACAAGCGAAAATAGGCATGTTAATGAAGGGCTGTGTGTGGAGAGCAGTAGTTCTGCACAGACCTGCGTCTGCTTGGACACAGATCCATGTGGTGAAGTTAAGGTAGGTTTCTGGATACAAAAGTGTCCAGAATTCTGCCCGAGAGAGGAGAGTGACGGGCATGCACTCCTCTCTTCCATACGGATGTACAGATCTCCATGTGCATGGAAGTCGCACAGAGATCTGAATCAGGCTTGAAGAGTGCAATATGTACATTTAATACTTCAAGCCATATCTTTGTTTACATTCTCTTACTCTTGTAATGCAGTTCCTTACTATCAAACTTTGTCACATTTATTTTCTCATCCTCTTCTGCATTCTCATTTTCTTTTCTATCTATCACACACTGATAGGCTGCTCCTGGGTACCATATGGCTAAGATGATCATCAAACTGATCACTTCTGTGGGTGATGTTATCAACAATGACCCAGCAGTTGGAGACAGACTGAAACTCATATTCTTGGAGAACTATCGTGTTTCTCTTGCAGAAAAAGGTATGTTTGTTACAAAAGTAATGAAAAATCAGATGGATAGATTTGTACATCAGCCATTCACTGAGAAACAGGGACATACTTAACAAACACTTCAGTGACATAATTGTAATGTAGGAGTTGACTATAACACAGAGAGCTGTATTCAGAGATTAGTTTTTGATTGAATTTACGTGTGTATTTTTAGGTTCGGATCAACTGCGCATGCGTAGTAACTTTGGGCCTGATCCAGAGCTACGCTGGGCCACTGTCCGTAAGTACAGCCAGCGTAGCTCTGGTGCACTCCCCCTGTGGCCGGCGTAATTACATACTGTTATGCCGGCTGAAGGCTACCTTAACTTCAGCCGGCGTAACAGTGGGTAATAAATCCCTAATCCAGCCCTCCCTTCCTAATTTCCCTCACTGCCCCGCCTACCTTCCGTAACTACAGCGTAGTTACGGAGCTACCTGCCCCTTCCTCCGTAACTACGCTGTAGTTAAGGACGCCAGATCCAGGGCACACAGATTCATGGATTATTCCGGGCAACATCCAGCGCATGAAATCAGACGTACGTAAAAATTAACATAACAGTGGGTGTGGAGAGGCATTTAAATGAATGTATGGAGGTGCGGTTATCAAGATTTTCATGGACGTTGCACATATACGCATGTAAGTACACACGTATTGAACAGAGTAGTCTATTGTCTCATAAGTCACCGACAGCACGTCCAGAAAAGGGGAGTGTTGGGGTTGTTGGTGGGTGTTTCCTTGCTCCGTTCGTTAGTATAATTGCATACTTTTAAAAAACGGATCTCTGAATATGGCCCAGTATCACTTTTTAATATGTAAACTAAAATAATAATTTCATAGATGCAGTAGTTCCAGTATGAGATAATGATTCTGGTTACAAGGCAAATGTTGCAGAGTAACATCAACACAGGTGTTTGCATGGACTCTAGGGATATCTTAGACAAATGTAGTAACAACACACTGTACCTGATACAGAGGTCATGACAGTTCTCTGTGATTTTCTACTGCACATGCTCATAACTGAATAGAACATATTCATAGCAGATTGAGATCTGAATGCAAACTAAGTATTGGCAGCTTATGTTATGAGAAGCATGTTAAGGGAGAGAAGGGGTGCAGAAAAAACGTACAGTAAGGGCTTGTCCAAGCAAGTGCACCCGGTCCTGATCAAAAGGCAGATGTTAAAAAAGGGACTGCTTAAGTAAAAAAAAATTGCACTTGATACAAGTCATGTAGCAGGTACAAGAGTAGGAGGCCACATCTTCGTGACCAATTTCAGACACTTACATTAAAATTTTAAGCTGTAACCGCCAGGGACAGAACCAGCGAGTTGTGGGCCCAGGTACAAAAAATATGCTTTAGCCCTAATGCTCTCACAGGTAACCCAATGGGGAGCTTCAGTGGTGCAGCGACGAAGGCTGTGGGCCTTGTATCAGCATGGGCCCTGGTGCCGTTGCACCTATGGTAGTTTCACCCCATAGTCAGGCAAGTTACTGCATTACTGCTTGCATTTTGAAGGGAGTTTCATGTGAGGAATGGGCTAGAGGCACATAGTAAATTTACAGTAAGAGTGCTCATGCAATTGTGCCTGATCCAACACAGACGTAAGTGTGCATAGTTTATGGCAAAACATTTGCACCATTCACAGGTCTAGGGGCCTGCTAAAGGCCAACACCCAACAACCTCTTTAGGACCATTGTGGTAGCATTTAACATTTCAAATGCAATACAAAAGATATGGGAATTCTTTTATGCATTGTGCTGGTTAAAACAAACTAAATAAATAAGGTAAAAAAAATGAAAGCTAATTTACATTTAGTGCTTGCACTTGTGTTTCTATAGTTGGGAAAAGGGACCATGGGCCGGATCCAGAACTACGTCTGTCTTCCATAGACGGACGTAATACAATGAACAATAGCTACTGCGCATGCGTAGTAGCTATTGTATGTAATCTGCGTATCGTTTCGTAGATTGCGTATATGCGGTCTAAAAGATCAAAGGCCTGGACTTGCGCTGGAAGCCAAGAGGACTTCACGGCTTTCTGTTTTGTTTGGGCTACAATCGGTACCACAATAATAATTCTTAATGAATTGTATATAGAAATTTGCAAAGCCCAGAAATCATTGTGTTGCCTTGAGAACAAGGTCACACAAGATTGCCTTCAGCTTATCAGGATCCATCTGAAGACCGGTACCAGAGAGAATGAACACAAGGAATGGCATCTGGAACTTTTAAAATGTATGCTTCTCGAATTTAGCATAGAGTCCATTGGACGTGAGACAACGGAGGACATCTTGTACATGAGAAAAGTGTGTAGCCAAATCAGATGAAAAGATAAAGATTTCATCAAGGTATATGACTATATATACAGGATGTCTCGGAAGATCACATTCATAACTCATGGAAGATGGCTGGAGAATTGCAGAACCCAAAGGCATGACTAGGTATTCAAAATGGCCGTCCCTGGTGTTAAATACTGCCTACTATTCATCTGCCCTCCGTAAACGAATGAGATTATATGCACCCCTCAGGTTAAGTTTTGTGAACACTGAGGCACCCTTTATCCTATCAAAGAGCTCTATGAGGAGCGGAAAAGGATAGCGTTTTTACACTGATCTTATTCAACCCTCTGTAATCTATGCATGGTCGGAGGTCTCCAGTTTTCTTTTTAACAAACAAGAATCCCGCACAAGCAGGAAAGCTGGACTTACAGATGAAACCGCAAGATTTTCTTGTATGTAAGCTGACATTGTCTCAGACTCCGGAACGAAGAGTGGATATATTGTGCCTCTAGACGGTGTCTTTTTTTGCAGACGTTCAATGGGACAGTCCCACTTGTGATGCGGTGGCAGGGTCTCAGCCTTGTATTTGCAGAATACATCAGAGAAATATACATAGTGAGGAGGTAGCCCTGGGTTTTCAGAACTAAAGGGACAGATTTCAGTGTCCACCTCTGGACTAACATGGGCGATAGACGGAGGGGTGACTGGACGAAGACAAGACTTCTGACACTTGACACCCCAAGAAAGCACTTGTTAAGTTTCCCAGTCAATGTGCTGGATTCACACTTATTCCGGACGGAGCCACTGCACATGCGTACTCATATACTGTAGACTATGCAATTGGCATAAGAGGCTCCGTCCGGATATTAACTACTTGCAGTCTTTAAAGACCGCATGTAGTTTTTAAGGTAGGAGGAGTTGTGCAAGGTGGGTTCTGTAAAGTGGGTGGGGGAGAGGGTTGTAAATTAGGCTGGGAGGGAGGGCTGGGGATCCTACGTGCATATTTTTCCTCCTTAAGAGGGAAAATATGAACAGGTAGTTAAGGGTGCCCTATGGCACTCGTAAGTGCCGTCAGGCACTTAAAAATGGGGTGGGGTGGGGGAGGGAAGCTTATGTGTGATTCCGGTCCAATGACAGGAAAATGCAGCTTTAACTAAAGGTAATCCTAGGACTACAAAATGGATTGCAGATGGCAGCACTAGAAAAGGACATGGGGGCTGATCCCAAGGAACGGCCAACAGGGGGATTTACGTACAGCTCTTACGTAACGCTCCTATATTGAAAGTTGTGTGCATGCGCACAACCTTCTTAGAACACCGTAACGGCCGGCGTACATAACGTAAGTTACGTATGCTGGCTCTTACGAAAGGGGGCTTTCCCCTCCTTTACGCATGGCATATCTACGCTGTGAAGGCGGAGATAGACATGCTAAAGAGGAGATGGGGTGGGGGAAGCCCCGTTACGATCAGGTATACAGCCGTAATGCCGTTTACGTGATCGTAAAAGTTAGGGTAGGAATCTGGACACGTAAGTGTCCAGATTTCATACCGACTGGGGAGTGCACGGGGCGTGCACTCCTTGCAACGATGCCGGCCGTAATGACCTGGGGCGCCCATAATGCGCCCGTAGGTCAGGATCCGGCCCATGGTTTCCAAATGTAGAGCACCTACTTGAAGTTGAACAGACTCGGTACAAAGTTGAAGTGGATTGGCTCCAATTTGGCTGCCATTGACTGCAGACAGGACTAACGGTGTCTCTAGGGGTCTAATGGATATAGCAAGTCTCTCCACAATCTCAGCAGATATGAAATTAGCCACCGCCCCAGAGTTCAAGAAAGCATTTAGCAAATGAGACTGTTTTGCTAGTACAAGAGTTAACAGCATACACAGGAGTTGAGATGATTCTCCAGAAGTGGTAGGGAGTTGTAAAGCAGACCACAGTTGGCACTCCCCGGGGGCAACTAGGGGTGCACATTTCCTAGACTCTTTTGCAGGAGGCTCCGAAGTGCCCAGGATCAGCACAATACAAACAAAGATTGTTTTGGAGATGTTTCTCCAGCTCTTGGGAGGGTAGGCAAGACTGACCCAATTGCATTGGTTCTATAATAGATGCTGGAGGAAGTAAAACAACTGGATAGGCAGAGGCTGGGAGTGAGGTACCAGAAGTGGATAGACTTTATAGTCTCGAATTCTCTCCTGGGAGTGTTCTTGATATCAAATGTCAATGTGGTTGCATAGAGAGATTAAGGCATCCAGTGTTTCAGGGAGCGTGCTGCTAGCTCGTTTTTCACCCGGTCAGCCAGGCCTTGCCAAAAGGTTGCTATTAGAGCTTCTTCCTTCCATTTGAGTTCTGAAGCCAACATGCGGAATGATATGGCATACTGGCCCACGGTGGAGGCGCTTTGGCGAAGCTGGAGGAGACTAGAGGCAGCCGAAGAGACCCTTCCAGGCTCATCAAAAGTCTTGTGAAAGGAATCATTAAAGGCAGAATAGTCATTAATTAATTGATCCTGTCATTCCCAGTGTGGAGAAACCCAGGCCAGGGCTTTCTTTTGACAGAAGCGATATAATAAATGCTACCTTAGAGCGGAGAGTAGGAAAATCGCCCAGAGAAAGTTCAAATTGAATACTACACTGATTTATAAAGCCCCGACAGGCTTTAGGATCTCTGAAAAACTTGGCTGGAGTAGATATCCAAAGTCTAGGAGCTGAAACAGAAACCAGTGGAGCAATGACTGTGGGTGCAGGCTGGGGAGCCAGAGGAGGAGTAACAACAACTGAAATGTTATCTAAATGGTCTGATAGATGCTGTATAGCTTGCACAATTTGACTCTGCTGTTGGCCCTGTTTCTTCACAGCTTTACAGAGCTACTTGAATTGGATTTGATGACAGGGTCCGACATGATGACTGTCGATGTTTGTCAGAGCAAACTGTCATGCACCGGACTCAGCGCCGATTCTGTAAATGGAAAACGCTAGACCAAAGGGGCAGAGTCTAAACACAAGCCTGATATTCACCAGAGCTACTGATGATGGAGTTGTTTTTGGCTGCAGGCGAAAGGCAGGTTGCGGTTGCGGCGCACAGACGCCAAGATGGTGGACAGGATCCAAGGGTTGTTGGAGGTAGCGCAGGAGTGGCTACCAAGACTAGATGGAATTTATAGACACCAGACACACAGGCAGGAATCAGACAAAATAGCCTATAGGAACCAGGGGCAGGAGATAAGACCTGGAACCAGGGAGCCAGAACACATGAGAGAACTTGAGAATGCAAAAATCAGCAGGCTAGTTCACCTGTTGCTCTGACAGGCATGAGATGTCAGAAGCAGGTTTAAACAGAGCAGCTGATGAGTGAGCTCCACAGCAAGAGAATAAACCACACCTGTGCACTAATGTCTGCAGTAAGAGTAAAAACCAGGAAGTGCTGGGAAAGGTCATGTGATCAACAAAGGTAAACCGAAGACATAAAGTGCAGAAAAAGTACCGTGATCATGACAGAATCAGAATGAAGAACTGAAAGGAATAGACACAGACTCTTTGTTTATGCTGCACTTAAGGCTCAGATACTAAATCTTTCCTGTATGCAACTTTCTGTGTTAGCCCCTTGTTTGCACAGGGTTCCATCATGTGACCTCTACTATAAGATTTTGGATCCCCATTTAAGTCGGCACACCTGTCATTTAAAATTTTAATACATCCCCCTTCTACTAGCCTTGTTGTTGAAAACATGTCAGTATGCAAACCAGTATCATAAGTTTCTAATCCAGACTGAACTTGGGCATGTGCACCCTGATCAGAATACTCCCCAGAAGTATGGATGCAGTTCTTAGAATTTTTGTTGTTTAACAATTAATTGATCTTTTATTTTTAGTGGTCCCTGCTGCTGATCTTTCTGAACAAATCTCAACTGCTGGCACTGAGGCATCTGGCACAGGAAACATGAAGTTCATGCTGAATGGGGCTCTTACAATTGGCACCATGGATGGGGCTAATGTGGAAATGGCTGAAGAAGCAGGGGAAAATAACCTCTTCATCTTTGGCATGAGAGTACCTGATGTTGAACGTCTGGACCAGGAAGGGTAAGAAATGGCTTTTTCTACTCACGATCTAGAGTTGTCAACTTTCCACCTATACTTGCCAGTGGTGTCAAATGTGTTTTCTTAGAAGAGTATAATTAGTATATAATAATTCAAGCCTCTGCTTCTTAGGTGTGAATCCAGTTCAATATAACGTCAAGTAACTGTTGTCAATCCTCGCTAAGAAAATCTGTTTTCCGAAATTGGAACATCTGAAAGTTCCATTTTCGAATGTCCTTATTTCAAATAAAGCAGATTTTCAATTTTTTTTTTAATGAATGGGTGAGTATGCCGTTCAGCATACTTCACCCATTCACTTTTGCACTTACTGATATCCCTCCACCATCTGTGATATTCCTCCACTGCTGCTATCGCCGGACCAGGAACAGGTGAGTAAACTATCTGTGCAGGGTAGGGAAGGTTAGGGTCAGGCTGCAGGGGAGGGAGGGAGGGTTAGGGTCAGGCTGCAATTAAGGAAGGGTTAGGGTCATGCAGCTAGGAAGGGAAGGTTAGGTTTATGGTAGTGAGAGGGGAGGGTAAAGGTAAGAATTAGGGAATGGAGTGGGGGATTATTTTTTTACAACTATTCGGAGTACGGAGCTTTCGGTGCTCCATGGGTTGATTGCTATTTGCAACTGGCTGGGGAGAAAACGGCTGTTTCGAAAAATCGGCCATTCGTACCGGAGCCCCACACCCAGAAGTAACATATACAAAATAGACAGTAAGTACTAGTGTTTAAATACAGTAAAAATACTAAAAGTCACATTTACTTTATAAAATGTAATGAAATATAATTAAGAATTTCACAAATGAAATATTAATGTTTCCTAATCTGTAGTTTCCCACTTTATAGATCCAATGAGAATTTTCCTTTTAGTAGCAGCCCATATGGAAATGACAAATAAGAAATCAGAATGTATGATTGCAGTCTGATATATTAACGTTTAAGCACTATAGCATAATGCATTATAATCTGCAGTAGACAAACAGGGGAACTATATAAACAACCAATTGGTATCACAATGTATCTTTATCTCTTGTACGTATTACATTCTACTACAGCCTAAAATGTGCCCTAATCTAGTTATAGACTACAAGCAACTGCATAATTTTTGTGATTGTTGCAATGATTTATTTTAAATATTCACCCAAAACCTTTGGTTACTGCTTTAGTTTTCTCCTAAATATGGAATATTTAGTGTGTTATCATGTAAAAATCCATTGTTAGATTGACTTATATAGCTGAGCCATGGAGACTAAAAGTGGTTCCTAATTGTTACCTGTGCCCTCCATCCTTTCAAACCTAAGCTTCTTAGGTTCATAGGCATTTCACAAAGAGCATTCACTTTTCTGCATTAAGTTTCTATGTCATAATGTCTGTTTTATGTTATTTTAATATTCATAGATGACAATGTAATGTTCAAACACAAATGGTTAAATTGCACTTAGACTAGCTTCTTTATTATAACAGCAAATTTGAAACAGCTATTTCTCAAAACAACACAAATCCTCTATATAATTGTATGTGATTTCTGTGTAGTTACAATGCCCGGTCGTACTATGAGAGGATTCCTGAGCTCAGACAAGTGATTGATCAGCTTCATTCAGGATATTTCTCCCCCAAACAACCTGACCTCTTCAAGGACATTGTCAACATGTTGATGAATCACGACAGGTAACAATTTTCTTCTTCTCTGTGTTTCTTCTCATGCTTCATATTTTCTCATCGTCTTTCCAGTTCATCACATTTACTTTCCCCTTTCCTTCCTGTCCAATTGTTCATCCTTCATCCATTCTCACTGTCTCACTAACACTGTCTTATTCTCTTCAGGTTCAAAGTATTTGCAGATTATGAAGATTATATCAGAAGTCAGGATGCTGTTAGTGCCCTTTACAAGGTGAACTGTCACAGTACAGACTGACACAGTGACACACATAGCAAGGAGATAACAGTGTGTTTGCTGGCAGGGTGACACATGGATGGTGCATAATTAATGAAGCTATAATTCTACTCTCCCCCTGCAGGATGACAATAGATTGTGATGATACTTGCCCTTTTTGAGTTTTTTTTTTTACATTATGACAAATGTGAAAGATATTACAGAAAGCCACTGACGCTTAAAAATATAAAAACAGAGAATGACTTATGACTGTTTTTTCTCCCGAGATAATATAGACAGTGGATTTTATGTATTACCATCTATATCTTTTCTTTCTTAGAATCCAAAAGAATGGACTCGCAAGGTGATCCATAACATTGCTGGGTCTGGAAAATTCTCCAGCGATCGTACCATTTCCCAGTATGCCAGGGAAATATGGGGTGTAGAACCCAGCACCCTGAAAATCCCTCCACCTGATGTTCCACGTGAATGACTTCCCTTAACTCAGTCACTTGAAGTCTTCCAAATTCAAGACATTCAGCAAATCCACAATGTCAGCCCAAGCCCACATATTACCAAATATCCAGACACCACTCTTATACCTGCCTCACTGTCCACCAGCACATTACTTCCATTTCCACCTCCACGCAGAAAGCACAAAAACAAGCAACTTTCTTTGCCTATTGGAGATCCAATCTCTAGTTAACGTTAATCTCAGTTCCTCCTCCACGAAGTAAAAGTTTCCCTTTATACACAGTGAGGTAAATAAGAATCCATATTTTGAGGATGTCTTTACAAAAATAGAAAGTGTCATATAGCTGCTAAATGCCCCATACTTGTGTTCATATCAATAAAGCAGCCCACATATTTTATGTAAACATACCAGCAGACACTCCTACAGGACTCTCAGGAGTGGTTGCTAACTTCATCGCTATGTAACTGCTTACACACAGTAATTCTGTATTGGATGCTAGGAACACTTCACATTGTTCCTTATATATTTGGTTATATTAAAAATAAAACAAACACAAAAATCCTTAGTACTTAAATTGAGGTTGTAATATAAATAAAATTATATTGAAATCCAAGCTACGAAAGGTACTTCTTAAACAAGACCATTAGTAAACAATATCATAACATCTGGTGTATTTATATCAAATATATAGAGCACATGTAAAAGAAAAGTATTGGATAGTAAAAAGAACCCACTTAAATAGAATTGTCAGAATTGTCTGATATTATTTAATAAAGTTATAATATAACCTGTTTTTGTGTGTAGTCTTTTGTAATATAGTTAAGATTTAAAC
The DNA here is from genome assembly GCA_011038615.1 of Limnodynastes dumerilii. Classification (NCBI taxonomy): domain Eukaryota; kingdom Metazoa; phylum Chordata; class Amphibia; order Anura; family Limnodynastidae; genus Limnodynastes; species Limnodynastes dumerilii. The sequence continues at coordinate 216,818 of WWET01001875.1, read as the reverse complement.
AAACATTTTTCTTTTACTTTCAATCAACACCCTGCCCACAATCCTCATGACTACACCTTTCTCTTGTTTCCTCATTCTGTCTGTTTTCTTATCTCTTTCCCACAGGCTTTCCCTCCTCTTCCTTCTGGCTTCTCAGAATATGGCATTCTATTTCTCCTGCAAGAACTTTGCACTCTATTTAGTGTTGCAGATGAGCATTACATTGATGAAGTCACTTAACCATTTGTGACCCTTTCCCTGTAAACATTTTTTTGCAAGATATTTGCTCTTGTAGTCCTTTCTTTCAAGTCCCTTTTTCCTTCTGGATCCATGCATTGTTAGTTTAACCCATCTCTATCCAGAGCCTGGGGCCTTACACGGTCACAAAGTTAAAGATCAGAGGAACAAATTCCATCTGTGACCTTTCCCATGAGCTATTAATACTGTCACTTCCCACACAGTGAAGGAAGGAGAAGTTGCACTGTTTCTTCCCCTTGATGATAGCAACTGAAACATGATAATTGCCTCCTTGGTAGCATGTGCTAACTAATGCATATGGTGATTAAAGAAAAATAAATACATACATATATATATATATACACACACACACACACACACAAAAGGAAAGATTGCTGTATCCAAGGTCAGCACTCAGTGTACAAAAATATCAAAGACGTTTATTTATATAAAAAAGGAGCTCAATATCATGCACTTCTAGCAGCAATAGAGATACTCAATTAGAAAAAATGGTCCTTATGAAGAACATGCAAAATACAATAGGTATTCAATCAATGGGCATAAAATGCAAACGCTTTCAGCATAAGACTTTAAATAGTAGCAGTGAGGCATAAGTCATAAATGTACCTGTACTCTTTAGATCTGACTAAAGAGTTTGCTTCTTCGCCCAGGTACAGACTACAGTTTATTCTAACAAATATCATTCTAGTAACATAATAAAAAAGTCTTTGAGATGATATTGTGCCACAGAGCCGTAACTAGAAATTTTTTGCCAGGGGCAAAAAGGAAAAATGGTGTCCACTGACCCTGAATTCCAAGCCAATTTAACCAGCTGACTTTTAAAAGCTTACGTCCCGGAGGGAAGCCATAGATGCAGACAGGGGGCAGGGATTTATGCAAATCGTATCATTAAGCCTCGCCCATTGACTATCAATTACCCCTTTCGGGGTTTCATAGGGATGGGGTTGGAGCTTGATGGCGCATTTGCGTCATCAAGTCCCTCCCTGTCCCTAGCAACACTAGTGTTTCCAGGCAGGGGGGCAGAACTTGAGGATGTGGTTTCATGGAAACCACGAGCCTCATGTCCCTTGCAGGAAATTTGCCGGCTCTCCCGGGATACCAGGAGAACTGCCCAAATTTCGGGAGTCTTACGTAGGCTCCAAAGACATATAAGCTTTTATATTCTTCAAGAAAAAAAAAACAATTATGGGAAAGTTTACTGAAGAAAAACATAAAATTGCCAACATGCCATTCTACACATGCAGTGGCAAGCAAAGATTCAGGCCTTTGCCTTTATTTTTCAGTGATAATTATGCAACTGTCAGTAAGGCACCTTCTTCTCTCTTTCATGATGATGGTGCCCGGTGACATAGAAATTGATTATGCCACTTCGGATTTGCAACAGGATGTGGGGGGTATTTGTGTAGCTGATGATGATGTTAATGAGGATGTTGATGATTAGGATTTGGTTTGTGTAAGTCATTCCCCAGTGGAAGCAATTCATGCCAGTGATAAGAAAGCCATTGTAATGCTTGGGCAGAAGACCAAAAAATACACCTCTTATGTGTGAAATAATTTTAACCCAAATCCTGAAAACGGTTGTCTAGCCATTTGTAGTATTTGTAAAGCCACAGTCAGTAGAGGTAAAGACATTGGGCCAGATCCTGACCAACAGGGGACTTACGCAAGGTGTTCTGGCAGCGTAAGTACTGACATACGTAACTAAGTTACGTATGTCAGGATGTACGCAGAAGGGGCTGACCCTTTATTTCCAATTGCCGTATCCCCGCCGGGATAGCCATTTCAATGAGGAGTTGGGGGTGGGGAAGCCCCATTGCGACCACAGACCTAGTCGTAGAAGTTAAGGTAGCAATCTGGACAAGTAAGCATCCAGATTTACTACCAACAGCAGGTAGTGCAGGGGTTGTGCACTCCCCACTATGGCTGCGTAACTACGTAAAGCATGTGGGGGTCAGGATCTGGCCCATTAACCATATAGGAACCTCATCCATGTTACGCTATTTGAACAGAGTTCATGGCAAGCTTTTAGAAATATCAGAAACTTATGCTAAAAAAATAACAACAAGCAGTCCAGCATCAGCTAGCTCGCTTTTCTCAGCTAGATCCCAGCACAATCTACACCACCAACACCTCAACACATCAATATCCTCATTAGTGATCGAAGTTAGTCCATCCAAGTTGCTAAGGCTGGATGATGACTCCCCTATCCAGGATTCCTTAGACAAATCCTTGGGTGTTAGGCCCATTGCTGCTGCTGGGGGTGAATCTTCATCCTAGAAGCAGGCCAAGAAGACTACTGTTAAACAATCCTTTAAAAGAGGATGCAAGTATGGGAACTGACACCCAGTCGCACAGCGGATCACACACGCAATGTCGATTACACTAATATTAGATCTGTGTCCAGTAATTCAGCAGATATGACACAGTTAATTGAGGTCCTGTGTCCCCAACACATTTTACACCAGAAGGTGTAAAGAAACAAATTATTGGGCTACAAAATGCCATTTCGGGTGGGTGAATAGCCTTTGGCAGCAGCAACAACTAACAAACAATGCCAGATCTTTCAGAGGCAGGCTACTCTATGTATCAGCGGTTCCACTAAGAGATATACCACTGACAACCTGTTGGAAAACCTAAGGGATGTCATTGCAACATGGCTTATCCTGCTTGGACTCTCCTCAGGATTTGTGATTTCTGATAATGCCACCAATATTGTGAGTGCTTTAGTGTGCTTCCCTGTGAGTGCTTCCCTGTTTTGCTCACTCAATCAATTAGGTGGTACAGAACTTTTTTTTTAAATTACAGAAAGTGCAAGAGATGATGGGCCTGAACCAGAGGTACGCCGATGCGCTGTGCTTGCTAAAGCACAGCGTATCGGCGTTCACTTACCTTGGCACTCCCCCTGTGCGGGCGTATGGCCCCTTCCTTACGCCTGCTGAAGGCTACCCTAACTTCAGCCGGTGTAAGCGAGGGAAAATATGCTGCGACAGGAGCGTATTAACGAAAACCCCTCCCTCCTTCATTAAACTACCTCCCCCTGCCTACCTACACTAACATTTGCGTAGTAACGGCAAGGGACGCCCCCTCAGCCGTTACTACGCTGATGCTACGGACGCCCGATCCTAGATAGGGCGTTACCGTAGTTACGCCAGCCAACATCTGGCCGGCGCATGCGCTGATCGGCATTTCCGCCGATCTTACGCTTACGACCGGCGTGATACCGCCGGGCAGCGTAGGTCTGGAGCAGGCCCTTTGTATCAATGCAAGTGATTCATTTTATTGAATATTTAAAGAGTTAGTATGTAGATAAAGCTTGTAACACACAATGTCCCCGGTGATAGACAACGATTCAATTGCCAGTGGCATCCGATAATGGACACTGATTGATAATTGGAAATAATCTCTCCACAACCCAATGTCAATCCTAATAGGACTCAGTGGAGGTTGGAAGATTCAGGAAAACGGAATGATATCTTTATTGGTTCATTGTGTTTTTGAACTGATTTGTTGTCATTCCAACAAATTGCTTCATGCTACAGTATACAATACATGACAATTGGGGCAATCAACTGATACACAGCCGATTGACACAATTATGCTATGATGTAAAGCAAACTCAATTTGTATGTTACCAGCTGTCTGCCTAATCTCCTAGTGCAGAGGTTCTCAACCAGCGGTACTGGTACTACTGTTGGTACTAAGGGCAACTGGGTAAGGAGTTAGCAGCCAAATCCAGCTGCATTATCAGATAGAAGAGGTCATATTTTATAAAGTATCTTAATGGATTATGTAGAATATGTACTTGTAACCCACTGTGTAAGGTAAACATGTATATATATAT
>WWET01001875.1:183695-210608 GCA_011038615.1 Limnodynastes dumerilii | reverse complement strand
TTTACATTACATTATACAATTAGCGGTCATTTTTTTTAACATTATTTGGGGGTATTAAATGTAATTTATTCTTTGTAGGGGGGCATGTTTAGTATTTNTTTACATTACATTATACAATTAGCGGTCATTTTTTTTAACATTATTTGGGGGTATTAAATGTAATTTATTCTTTGTAGGGGGGCATGTTTAGTATTTGGCACTTGTGGTTCTCCAAGCGCTAGCATGCCCTGTCATCCTTGGGCATGCTGATGATTGTAGCACTACAAGCATCAGCATGCTCTTCAGCGCTAAAAATCCACTAAAACCCGGGAAATACCTGGTGATCTGAAAGGGTCAGACCCGGGAATTTCCCAGATTTTTGGTGGACTTATAACGCGGTTTTGAATATGACACGGCACTGCTCCCAGAAAAGACCCGGGTACAAAATACCGGGTTTTTCTGGGATGGTGATGTGAAAGCGGTATAAGAGAATAGATAATGAAACTGAAACACCAAAGTGGTAGCATCATGCTGAAGGGTGTGTGCCGACACCCTGGAAAAATAAAACAAGAATAATAACAGCTGCGCTTATCATTAAGATTAATCAATAAACCAATAAAAACTAAATATATGTTGCAACTCTAAAATCTAATAACCAACTTTATTACAATTGATTAAAAACAAATATTTTGACCGCATGTAACATATATTATTCCACATGTACATAAAATGGGCTGCAATACTCATACAAAGTAATAAAGTGCACTTTTATATCTCATAAGGCTATAATATATAGATATAAAAGCACTTTTATTAAGTATAAGTATATGAGATTGCGTAAATTACTTACTACGCATGCATCGTAGGTAATTTCTGAAATATCCGCACTTAACAAGCAGAAGCTTCTTAGGTGTGAATTGGGTCCAATGATACAAATGTACTCAAAAACAAGCAGGAGTCCAGGTAACAGTGAACACTAGAGAACAAGAAAAACCCAAAAACAAAATACAAATGAACATAAACATATACCAAAATGAAGCTGTAACCTACAAACAGTACAAGGGCAGCTGGATCACAAGCATGACAGGCAGAAGCAGCGGAGCTGGAATGCACAAGAGGCTGCACCTGAGTTAGCCAGAAGCATCCCTATATCCTAGATGCTCAGGTGCTGTGAATTAATCATGTTGGCTAAGTCTGAACAGCAGCCCCTATGGGCAGGTCAGGAGAATGTCCATGCTGAACATTGAATCCCACAGGAGCCCCTAGGGGCAGGTCAAGAAAATGTGTACCACGTAAGGAAAGGCTAGCCAGTTTAGACATGTTTACTTTAGAAAAGAGGCATCTAAGAGGAGATATGTTACTATATACAAATACATCATGGGTCAATACAGAGAACTTTCAAAGGAACTTTTTACCCCAAGGACTGTACACAGGACACGGGGGCACCCACTAAGGTTAGAGGAAAAGAAGGTTTAAAACCAGCAAAGGAAAGGGTTCTTCACAGTAAGGGCAGTCAGGATGTGGAATTCACTGCCAGAAAAGGTTGTGATGGCAGTTTCAGTTGATATGTTTAAGAAAGGATTGGATCATTTTTTTGCAGAATAGGACATCCAGGGTTACCAGGACCGCTAATTTAAATAAAGGACAGTAGTGGAGAAAAGGAGAAATTTATTTACTTTTTATGATTGGAACAGTTTGGAGGTTGCTTCATATGGATTAACTTCAAATATAAAGATAGGGATCGCAGGAGATCCAAAATAGGTTGAACTTGATGGACTGTTGTCTTTTTTCAACCTCATTAACTATGTAACTATGTAACTACGTAACTAAGTATGCCCCCCTTCAGAAGGCGGATTCCAGATGCCTCCGGGAACATCAAATGGTGTCCAAACAGTCTATTTTTTTTCTTAGTTTGATTTTTTTCCCTTCCTTTTTGTGGACAGATCAAGAGGCAAGATCTATGAGAATGCTCGGGCCTGGAACTCATTTGCAATTATAGTGCCCACACGGAGATGTTCATCGGGCAGGTTGAAGTTACTGGTGTTACTGGTGACTCTTGGCAAGGGATGCTCACTGGGATACCTCCTAGCAACTGTATTAAAGAAGCCATGAGCATCCCATAGGATAGGGTACCAGGCCTTTACAAGTAAATGTGCCCACTCCTGCGGCTCCCCTTGGAAATGCCTTATCATGTCCATCACTATTATATATTGTGTGGCATCAGAATCAGCCTTAAGTCTTTTTAGAAACAATTCTCCCAGTGCAATGAACTGTTTTAAGTCCCCATCAAAGAAGAAGTCCTCTGTTTCTTTACATTGGATTTTGGGCTCTGGCACAGGCAGCAGGGCAGGTGGTATGGCCTCAGGCATCTGGGCAGGTGGTATGGCTTCAGGCAGCTGGCAGGTGTTACAGCCTCAAATGGGATGGCAAGGGTGGCTCGCTGGGCAGCAGGCACAGGCACATTTGGCTGGGAAGCAGGCACAGGCATGTCTCACTGGGAAGCAGACACATCTGGCTGGACAGTGGCAAAAGGCACTTTGGGCTGGACAGTGGCAAAAGGCACTTCGGGCTGGACAGCAGCCACAGGCACTTCTGGCTGGACAGTGGCCACAGGCACTTCACACTATACAGTGGGCTCTGGCTTATTGCACTGGACAGCAGGCTCTGGCTCATCACAATGGATAGCAGGCTCTGGCTCATCACACTGGACACAGGCTTTGGCACCTGGATATCAGGTTCTGGAAACATACAAGCAAGAACAGCTGGATCCTCCTGCCTGCAGGGGCAAATAGGCTCCCATGCCCGTAGGCAAGGGCGGCACTCAATTTGGCAGAACTGAGAGGCAGCTCAGGAGGCACAGTTAGCTCTGGAGGAAAAGGTAGATGAGTCGTCATGCTCAGAGGTAGCGGCAGAATGGGGTGGTGACCCAGGAGACCAGACAGTCTAAGACATGACATATACACAGGCCTTAGAGACCTGCCAGTCCATGGCACTAGCCTCTGAAACTGAATAGTCTGAGACATAGGTTCACCTCCATCTGTGGATAATAAAGTAGGTACCCCAACACTAGAGCACACATCCCAATAGAGAGCCATGGAGCATGTGCTTCCACTGTAGTGACTGGGGTATGCACCCCTACTGAAGCGGTAATAGGCCCTGGCTGCATGACAGGTGATCTAGATCTTCACAGCAAACATTGCTGGAGGAAATGGTCATTGCTGGCACAGTAAAGGCATAGGTGGAAATTCCTCCATCGATCGCTTCTCATCAGATAACCGGGGATGAGGAAGACTAGTATACCCTGGTCTTTAGGTTGAAGACCATGGCAGATGGATGGCCCTATGAGAGTTGACATTCCCCAAAACTTAGGTGCACCTGAGTTAGCTAAAATCGTCCTTATATCCTAGGTGCTCATGTGCTGTAAATTAATCATGGTGGATAAGTCTGAACAGCAGCTCCTAGGGGCAGGTTAGGAGAATGTCCATGCTGAACAATGAGTACCACAGCAGCCCCTAAGGGCATGTCAAGGAAATGTCCACCACGTAACAGATGTTGTATGGTCAGAGGACAGGGGGGATGACTAGTAACAGAGCTATTATTTGCGACGGGACGACATTGAAGATGGACCTCTCTGCCGCCTCTTCAGAGATTCTGCTGAATGGACGCATGGTATAACTGCAAGCAATCCATGTAAAGAAAGAACACATCAGAAGAGTAAGTAAAAAAAAACTGATTATGTTTTAAACATTTACTCACATTTTACCAAAGCACACATTATTTGGAGGCACAGTATATTGCATGAAGGGTCACGGAAACACACATTATTGCATGAAGGGGCAAAGAGACACACATTTTTGTATGAAGGAGGCAGGGAGACAAACATTATTGTATGAAGGGGGCACGGAGGCACACATATTATATGAAGGGGGCACAGAGACACACATTATTATATGAAGGGGGCACGGAGACACACATTATTGCATGAAGAGGCACGAAGACACACATTATTGTTTAAAGGGGGCATGGAGGAACACATTATTGTATGAAGGGGGCATGAAGACACAAATTATTGTATGAAGGGGGCATGAAGACATACATTATTGTATGAAGGGGGCACGAAGACAACACATTATTGTATGAAGGGGGCATGAAGACAACACATTATTGTATGAAGGGGGCACGAAGACACACATTATTGTATGAAGGGGGCACAAAGACACACATTATTGTATGAAGGTGACACAAAGACATACATTATAGTATGAATAGGCACTGAGGCACACTATATTTTATGAAGGGGGCACGGTTTATAGATGTGCACGGAGGGACACTGTAGGGATACTGGACACTTGAGTTTACTACTACACAATACATGCCACATCAACCTCTTTTTCTTTTTTTTATGTATTTATTTTTTTTAACAAAGGGTCACGGGGCATTGATTTGTGCAGCAAAATCGACATGATTTTATGCTTCAAAAATTGGCAAACATCTCTGGAGATTTATAAATTTCCAGCACAAAGTCCACCATTGTAAAGTAAAGTAAAATCACAGAGATTTATAATCACTGTCTAACTCGCCCCTCAGTAAATCTACCTCCTAATTTTTTCACTGATAGAATATTAATCTGTGTACCTATACTATACTAAAATAAAATAAAAAATCTTTGTGCTTTGAAAAACTACAATGATTGGACAGCCATTTTATTTACCTTTAATACATTGGATAAAGAGAAGAAAACAAGTTTCACTAAGTTCCCCTGAGCATGTTTCTTGTTAATGATCAATAGGCACCATTTTAAGTTTCTTTAAAATTTTGCGTATCATTTCCAGCAGACTAACCATTAATCGGGCATCCCAGAATGTTTGCAGTCACCAAACAGTCTAGTTGTCCACTAATGGGCCCAATCTTGGTTATGGTTTAAAAAGTTTCTTGCTCCTAGAAGTGCAATGCACATAACTTCATATTGCTGTAACTCAATGGGAGCAGACAGAAAAAAAGGTAAAAATAAGTATTTAGAAAGCTGTTAGTAATGTAGTAATTTGTTCTGTGTTGAGAGCTCTATATATTTTAAGGATTGCAGGATAATTGTGGGAATTCACGTGTGACATGTAGTAACAAGAAAAATGGGTGTATTTCTTTAGAAAGTACTGCATATATTTTACAAGATTTGATGTCTCTGGATGGATTCACCATACCATATGGGGTGGTGGGTATGATGGTTCCTCCTTCTGATATTTATTGCATTATTCATTCTGTTCCATTCTGTTCCATTGGCCAGTTCTTGGTTATAACTGATTTATATATTGTTATATACCTTGAATGTACACATATTGGCCCTGATTCACACCTAAGAAGCATAGGCTTCTTAGGAGCGTAATTGGCTGATTTTTGCCACCGGGCTTGCCTAGTCAGTCTGACTACGCAATCTAGGTAGCCCTTAGGCATGTGGATAAACTACGTGCAGTCTTTAAAGATTAACTTTAAAGTTTAACTCACACTGTAAGAGAGGAGGGTGCAAAAGTGACAGGGGGCTCTGTGCTGTCACATCTGCTGGGGAGTGGTACAGAGTATCTTGCTTTATTTGTGAAGGTAAATTGTTCTACATTCTGTAATTATTGTATGAAGGGGGCATGAAGACAACACATTATTGTATGAAGGGGGCACGAAGACACACATTATTGTATGAAGGGGGCACAAAGACACACATTATTGTATGAAGGTGACACAAAGACATACATTATAGTATGAATAGGCACTGAGGCACACTATATTTTATGAAGGGGGCACGGTTTATAGATGTGCACGGAGGGACACTGTAGGGATACTGGACACTTGAGTTTACTACTACACAATACATGCCACATCAACCTCTTTTTCTTTTTTTTATGTATTTATTTTTTTTAACAAAGGGTCACGGGGCATTGATTTGTGCAGCAAAATCGACATGATTTTATGCTTCAAAAATTGGCAAACATCTCTGGAGATTTATAAATTTCCAGCACAAAGTCCACCATTGTAAAGTAAAGTAAAATCACAGAGATTTATAATCACTGTCTAACTCGCCCCTCAGTAAATCTACCTCCTAATTTTTTCACTGATAGAATATTAATCTGTGTACCTATACTATACTAAAATAAAATAAAAAATCTTTGTGCTTTGAAAAACTACAATGATTGGACAGCCATTTTATTTACCTTTAATACATTGGATAAAGAGAAGAAAACAAGTTTCACTAAGTTCCCCTGAGCATGTTTCTTGTTAATGATCAATAGGCACCATTTTAAGTTTCTTTAAAATTTTGCGTATCATTTCCAGCAGACTAACCATTAATCGGGCATCCCAGAATGTTTGCAGTCACCAAACAGTCTAGTTGTCCACTAATGGGCCCAATCTTGGTTATGGTTTAAAAAGTTTCTTGCTCCTAGAAGTGCAATGCACATAACTTCATATTGCTGTAACTCAATGGGAGCAGACAGAAAAAAAGGTAAAAATAAGTATTTAGAAAGCTGTTAGTAATGTAGTAATTTGTTCTGTGTTGAGAGCTCTATATATTTTAAGGATTGCAGGATAATTGTGGGAATTCACGTGTGACATGTAGTAACAAGAAAAATGGGTGTATTTCTTTAGAAAGTACTGCATATATTTTACAAGATTTGATGTCTCTGGATGGATTCACCATACCATATGGGGTGGTGGGTATGATGGTTCCTCCTTCTGATATTTAATGCATTATTCATTCTGTTCCATTCTGTTCCATTGGCCAGTTCTTGGTTATAACTGATTTATATATTGTTATATACCTTGAATGTACACATATCGGCCCTGATTCACACCTAAGAAGCATTGGCTTCTTAGGAGCGTAATTGGCTGATTTTTGCCACCGGGCTTGCCTAGTCAGTCTGACTACGCAATCTAGGTAGCCCTTAGGCATGTGGATAAACTACGTGCAGTCTTTAAAGACCGCACATAGTTTTTTAGGTGAAAGGAGGCGTACCACGGCAGTCTCCGGGGAAAATTAGGTAATGTGGGTGGGTTAGTGATGTAGATTAGGCTGGGAGGTAAGGCTGGGGATTGTCTGCGCGTATTTTTCATCCTTAAGAGGAAAAATACGCACAGTGACTTAAGGTTGCCTATGGCACTTGTAAGTACCATTAGGCACCTAAAAACAGGGGCGAGTGGAGGAGGACACCGGATAAGTAGATGTGGATACACGGATACATGGATCACAAGTATCACACATATGTTTAAGAAAGGATACATATTTTGCAGAAAAGGACATCCAGGGTTACCAGGACTGCTAATTAAATAGCAAAAGCCCATAGCTATAAGTAGGGGAGCCTTATGTGTGTCAATGAAATGCACATGTGCATTGATTAAAATTACGCAACAGCTGATGACTGTGTGCAGTGTGTGAGGACACATGGACTCTTATATGGTACGACAGGCTTCAGCAACTTAGGAGTGGTTTAACTTTTCCAGTGCGTATGTTTTGCTACGCAAGGCACTCTTACTTGTGAATAAGTCCTAACTCTGTTGGCACGCCCATACTCTACATCCGCATCCCATATGCAGCTCATTTGTATTAAGAGTCTTGCCCCTCTAGCCATGCATATATTTGGGTTCTGGGTGTGCGCAGTTTTAAAAAAAACGCACGTAGATTCCATTCCATTGTCACAGGTGCTGACTTCTCCTGGACTCATAAGTGATAGACTTACTGGGGACATACACACAGAGCACACAGCTACAGTAACATACTAACTGGACATACAACTACAAGGACGGACCCACTGGGCATACAGTTACAGGTGCAAACATGGGCACAGATTTATAGGAAAAGTCACAATGGGCAAACAGCTAGAGGGAGACTCACACAACTATAGGGACAAACATGTGTCTTAACATTAATATGAGAAGCTAAAGTAAAAATAGTATCCAACAGGAAGTGTTTACATTTGTATTTGAGACTATATAAGGTAACATTGTAAAGAGTAGTTGGACTGTAGTAGATGCCCAGTAGTTCTTGTAACTATACTGTTAACATTATAACCTCTGTATTTTACAAACAGTCTTATGTTTGTGAAACTTGTGTATTTAAGGGATAATAAAGATCTATAACGTCAATGACACAATGCACTAGAATCCAAGAGGGACATGAGGGTAATTACAGTGGACAACCTTGATCTTCCCTAGCCCCCTGAATCCTGGCTGCAGTACGGTATATGAAGATCAAAAGAGGATGTTGTTGTGCTGGGGTTAAATGCACTATGTTGATTATCTGTTGCAGTTTCCTGGCCAGATGCACTGGGAGGAAGTTTAACTCACACTGTAAGAGAGGAGGGTGCAAAAGTGACAGGGGGCTCTGTGCTGTCACATCTGCTGGGGAGTGGTACAGAGTATCTTGCTTTATTTGTGAAGGTAAATTGTTCTACATTCTGTAATGATATGCTTCTTTTTATCTTCTGCTCTGTGTTGAAATAAGCTCTGTAGGTAAAACTTGTTGAGTTTTGTATAATGTTGTTATGTCATTTAGCAGCACTGTGTGTAAGTTACTTATTTCCTTGGGCTTTAGATTGTATAAATCTTTGTTGTTTTTCTCAAATCCCCTTTTTATTTATTTATTTTTGTTTCAAGTTTACAACACGCTATAACGATATGAAATCTATAATGTATTTTGTTTTCTACTTCCATCTTACTTAATAATAGTTTTTAGACCTGTGTTCCTTTTTTATACTAATTTCTAAGTGTGTGTTCTGTGATCTCTTTATCAAGCATTTTGTTTAAGTAGCTTTTAATCTATTTAGTATTCTGTTGTTGCCCAACGCAAGAGTAATTTAAAAAACTTATTTTTACCATTAATTGCATAAATGAAAGTCAGGTTGTATCTTTGTAGTCACTACATAGTTCTTTATGAAACAGAAAATGCATAATTATTTCGCAAACATACATTCTTGCTAAATGAGTTTTCCACAACCCCATTTCAACTTATAAAACTGTCTTTTGAACTGTATGTGTATATATTGCTGTTTTGTGAACTGTACTGAATATATTATTGGAAGCAGTACTGCCTCAATGGGGTTTGCCCTGGAGCCCCCACTCCTAAGGGCAGCCCTGATTGGAAACAATAAAAACTTCAAACTCCATTTTATTTATCCTTTAAGGACCGGATTCAGACTTCCGAGCCTGTGCGATGCGGAATCGCACAGGCTCATTTGACTACGGGCTATTCAAGGATGCACTTCTGTGCATCCTATAGCCCACTCTGAATAGCACGTAAGGTTTTTTCATTTTTGATCAACACGATCTATTATATACTTCATTTTTTATCAACACGATCTATTATATACTATTTGCCACTACCAGGTACAGCGCCCGGGATATTCTCTTTCTATTACAGTTGCCAATTTAAAGGGTTCTTTGGGAATCCCCTTTCTTATCCTAGAGGCTGCGTTCCTGAAAGGTTACAGGCAGCGCGATCCCTCCCTTTTCTCAGAGTAGTATGCGGATGTGCAAAGCACATCCGACTTGTTAAAAAGTAGTCGGAGCCTTAAAGTTTAAAAAAACCCGTCTATGCTATGCTGCATGGGAAATCCCAATTTCCATCGTGAGACTTTGAAAATTTCACACGCTGGCAGAGGGTATATATATACCCCAATGCCAGCGAACCTGTCATTAGCGCCGTGGATGTCCTGCTTGCAGGACATAGTAAGCACGTTCCAATAGGGTTTTGTTTTTTTGCCAAGACCACCCCTCCAGATTAAAAGCTTACAAGACTGGACCCCCATCAGAACAGGTAAGGTTGTTTTTATTAGTTTTCAGGCCAGATTTTGGGTTTTTATTTATGATTTTCATTTTTTAAAGGGGACATATATGCCTATATATTTTATGTATTTGATGTAAAATGTGGCACGTTTTTTTATTATTATAAATTATTATGGGGCACTGGTGGCATTATTATTTATTTATTATGGGGCACTGGTGGCATTATTTATTTTTTATGGGGCAATGGTGGCATTATTATTTATTTCTTATGGGGCAGTGGTGGCATTATTATTTATTTCTTATGGGGCAATGGTGGCATTATTATTTAATTCTTATGGGGCACTGGTGGCATTATTATTTATGTTTTATGCAACACTTGTGCAATGTATTTTATTCATTTTTGTGGGGGCACGTGAAGCGTTTTTTAATTTTAGGGAGTGGGCACTGTATTTTTTTTTATTTTTTTTATTAAATGGCCATGTGTAAGATTTGGAACAGGGCATGCTGCCGATAGTAGTTCTACAAACGCTAGCATGCCTTGTCATTCATGGGCATGCTTGCGCCTGTAGTTCTACTATCGGCAGTATGTCCTGTCGGCCGGGAGTTTATTGGTATTTTTTTTTACACATAGGCTGCAGCGGTGGGGCAGCCGAGGGAAGTAGTTAATTTTTAACTTAGCGCAGCTTTTCTCATTTAAATATCCTGGCATACCCCCCTTTGCAGTCGGAATCGGATGCTGGCGGATACCATAAACTCCGCCAGCAATCCGACTTCCTTCCGCATTTAGCACATGCGCAGTCCCTTTAAAAAGCATTGCATCCGTGTGAATTTTACTTTTATTTGCGATACTATGAATCCGGTCCTAAATTATACCTGTTAAAAGCATAGGGTAAGAGATGGTGCCTATAATTGGTTAGGCACCTGAGAAACCAAATGAACATACTCCACACCCACAATATAATTTGACTAATTACATCTCAAAAAAGGCTTTTTCCACCTAATTATTTTCGTTTGACTGTAAAACTATGTGAATTTGCATTTATGATATAAACAGAACAAGTTTTATTTCTCAAATGTCTGATTCCTTATATTGGAAAGTTCAAATTATTTTTATTGTTGATCATCTTGGCGCTAAAATCTAGACTCTTCCATGAAAACAGTGCATTTATATTGAAAAAATCTGGGCTGCTACTGTGATCTCAGCAGCATTTTCTATTGAAATATAGTGGAACACACCATTACACTAGTGTATGTGGAAGTGATGGCAGGCATATCAGACACTACATACACTTTTTTGTGATAACTTTCGTTGTACACACACACACACACACACACACAGTGGTTTTATTTATGATGGGGCACTGGTGGCTTGTGGTTTTATTTATGATGGGGCACTGCTGCAATGTATTGTATACCTTTGTGGGGACATGTGAAGCGTTTTTTATTTTTATGGAGCGGGCACAGTTTTTTTTTTTTTAAATGACTAAATGGCCATGGTATGTTTTTGAAACAGGGCATGCTGCCGATAGTAGTTCTACAAGCGCTAGCATGCCCTGTCATTCATGGGCATGCTTGTGACTGTAGTTCTACTACCTGCAGTATGCCCTGTCGGACGGACCTTTCTTTATTTATTTTTTTTACACATGGGCTGCGGTAGCGGGGCGTCCGGGGAGGGAATATTTTTTTTTTTTTTACTACTTTTTAACAAGTCGGATGTGCCTTCCGCAACGCACATGCTCGGAACTCTGAATCCGGTCCATAGTGACTACGGAGTCCCAAGCAATATATGTACAACCTGAACCTGTGTGGGATACTCAGTAGTATATAATAGCTGTGTGAGAGTCTTATCAAAACATCCAATTATAAGGGGTTAGACCATTAAATACCTTAGTGGAGTCATGCAGTCCGCAATGACTCCGCCATTAAGTTCAGCGGCTTCTATATGCTCGTCCGCCCCTCTTCTAGTGTCCATGAGCGGCAGGGGGATAGGAGTTGATCCTGGACGTATGTGCCGTTTTTGGAACAGGATGTGTTATGCAGTATCTGGCTGGTCCTTTGGATCTCCTCTGGTTTCCTCCGTTGCTTAGTGCCTCTGGTGGCAGGTAGTTTCTCAGCTGCTGTTCGCATTCTCGTGGATCGCCACCACTGATGCCTCCCAGCTGTGAGTGATGACTGATGCGCTGTGGCTGTCAGTGGTGTGATTGATCTTGGATGCCGTGCTCCAACTCCCATGGGTTCCTGCTATTCCGTGCACTAAATATAGTGGTCGTGTGTACACTTTTCTCAGGCGGTGCTGGCTAAGTAGAGAGCTCTCTGTTAGCGCCAATCCAACAAGTTTCACCCAGAAGTGGGCTTCCTTTAGGGAAAAATGATGTCTCGGGAGAGGAGTGGAGGCAGATAAACGTTCTGTTGGGGGCGGATGCACCAGTTAATGATGATGGACAGGTCAAGGATCAGATAGGGGGACATGGAATACAGTGTTGCAAATCAAAGTGCTTGTATGGTTATACGGAGATCAAAGTTCATGAGAGTCCATGGGTGATGGTGATCAAGCATTAAAACTATTAGCCTCAAACTGTACAGATACAGAATATAAAAATGGGGAGAGAGAACATAATAAACAAGAAGCAGGTCATAAATATATTTAGTTTCCTCTTTAGCAATCTTTGCTATGTAGTTACCACCCCTGGGGCTTTTTAGGACTTTTCTTATTCCCATAAATTTAAATTGTGTTGGATCACTATTGTGGTGCTTCTTGAAGTGTGAGGGTACACTGTGTGTTTCCATCCCCTTTCTAACGTTCCTTAAGTGTTCCCCTATTCTGGTTCTGAGCCGTATGACATACTGGAGTCCACAGGGACATTCAAGGAGGTATAGGACTCCTTTCATCTTGCAGCTAATGCGTTCTTTTATTTGATATTCCTTCCCTGTTTGGTTAGAATTATGGGTGGTAGTGATTTTCGTTGTTTGGGTTGGTGGAGCATGGTAGACATCTAGTACAATGGAAAAACCCTTTCTTATCCTCAGTTCTCCAATGGTCTAGGGTAGTTATAGGGTCATTTAGGAGGAGGTTCCAGTGTTTCTTCAGAATACGTTCTAATTGTCGCGCATTGTCATTGTACAGCGCGCACCGCGAGGGACACAGTCTGAGTCACAGCTGCGGAGGAGAGAGTCTAACACCGCCGGAGGGACCACCGGAGGGACAGCAAAGGGAAGTTCAGTGTAGCATCCCCTGTATAAGAAGCACCTGATTTTTAGACCCATCTTTTGCCTAAAAAAGGTGCGTCCTATACATGGGGAAATACGATATATCTTGTTACTTTTAATTTGCTGCAATATTAGTATGTACTCATTAACAACATATATATTTTGAATTGTTTGGCCCTGATCCATTGTGTCTACCATGAATGCAAAAGGCAAAAGGTCTGGAAATAAACAAATAGACTGTGTTGCTGCAGACTAGAGAATTACATGTAAATGTGACTCACTAATTGTGAGGAAGCTTTTTAAAGATCATTATGCAAAATGCATAAATGTAATGCATATGCAAAATGCATATAAGTAATGGTGAATATGTGTTTTTTAAATTTATTATAAAATTATTCTTGCATGAGCAGGAAATGTGTTGCTCTTTACAAAAATCATAAACTGAAATGTAGTATGAAAATGCAAAATAGTCAGAATTATATTATGGTTAACCCTTGTTAACTGTGTGGCTATCCTGTAGAGCTGTCTGTAGGTAGTTTGACTGGTACTGAGATCTCGCAGAAGTGTGAACAGAATTATGGCTGCTAATGCACCTACATTAACTTACATTTTCATTACCCTATCACACCCAGAGATCCTCTGTATATGTTTTGTTGAACTTGCATATACATGTTCAATGCAAATGCCCATTTACAACTTAATAAAACATGTATGCAGTCCTTAGAATGCATGTAGGGAATTTTATAATTACTGGGGGCAAGAATGCAAGAGTACGTGGGATTCTTCTTGAACAAAAAAGACAAAGGATACATTTTTTTAATCTTAATTTTTAGATGAATCAGAACATTTATTTTGATCCTCTAACTGTTGAAGCATTTTAAATGTCGGACTGTACAGGATATGAACATAAATTACTACATAGGGGCCACTGCCCTATATTATTAATCAATATTCTTCGTGCTGAGCAAAATCTAAAACTCATACGCACCCTTTAAATTACGGATAATCTATTGCTATGCATTGTGACCATCAACCAACTATTGTGCAGTATAAACTGATTGTTTCTGAGCACAAATGACCAGAGCTTCAGTTCCAGTTTTTGTTTACATGCTTTTGGATCTGTTTTTAATTACTTTAGAATTCTCACAAGCATGTACATCTGTACTAACCAATTGTCCCTATCCTTATGTTATGTTAAAAGACTCAACAAAGGGAAAGGATTGTGACCACAAGTGGGCGGGACTTGCCATTACAATGTACAGTCCAGATGGGCTTTCTCAATGTGTACCAATCCAGACTGGTGAACCACTGTTGATTTCTGTTTGTAGGACCTAGAAATGCTAGGGCGGGCCCTACTTATCGGAAGGCCATTTTTATGAGGGCAGAGAAATATTAGCAGGGTTATGATAGACCCCTAAATGCATCTGTTACATGTAGATCGCACTAGAATCAAATCCAAGGATTCAGAGATCATTGCCTTCCTCCGAATTAGAATTGGATCCAAGGATTCAGAGCTCATTGTCTTCCTCTGCACTAGAATCAGATCCAAGGATTCAGAGCTCATTGCCTTCCTCCGCACTAGTATCAGATCCAAGGATTAGAGCTTATTGCCTCCCCCCTCTAATTCCATCTCTTTTAACTATGCAGTTATGAAAATTAAAATGTCAGTCACTGAGAACTGGTGTTGTAAGGCTGGTAATCTGGGACCGGATCCAGAAGTAATAACATCAGGGGACTTACTCACGTAATTTGCATAAGTCCCCTACAAGTAACATTGGCGTTTGCGCGAAACAGATATTACTCTAGCGAACCTGCTGATGTACATAACTCAGTTCCGTATGTTTGCAGGTACGATGAAGGGGCCAACCCTTCATATTTGCCTGCCATATCCCCAACATAGAGGTGGAGATAGACATTTAAATGAAGGGCCAGGTACGCAATGATCCTCGTCCATGAGGATGCAGGTCAATATGTAAAAGATAAGGTAACCTACTTATAGATGGGAGTGACGGGGGCATGCAGTCCCCTCTACCTTGAGTAACTTCAGACCCCCTGCATGTATGTAAAGCGTGTGGGGTCTGGATTTGGCCCCTTGATCTTCTAATTTAGTGACCCAGTCAAAAAATCGACAATAGTGAATCCATGCTGATTGGGATTCTGTAAATTGCTGGATTTAGGATATTGTACAATTTATTTCTTTAACAGCTGTTGAGTCATTGTACCCCAAAAGTACACGGTGCGGCAGTACGCAATTGTAGGCAAATAAACCTTATAATTACCACAGAGTCGAGGATGTGGTCCAAACCACAAAGAGTGTGTTTTATGTAGGCAGGGAAAGAGTTACCCAAAAGCGGCAGAGAACGAGTCACGGAACAGTAAGGGTTTGATGATAAAGCAGCTCGACCAGCGAATGGCAAGACATCTTACAAAGTCATCTGGGGTCCAATGCCCAGGCAGAGAGCTTTTTAACAGTAAAGATCAAAAGGGTAATCTAACGCAGGTTGATTGGAGAGATCTCACGACCATCCTGGTCTCAGGATCTTCTATTGTTCTTACTCTCTAGGTTCATCAGCATAATTGGAGACAAGCATATATCATATAAAAAAAACACAGTGCCGCACCAGCCAAAATATGAAATAGCACTTTAACAGGGACTGTGGTGCTATTCGGGACCCCTCATATAAATAACAGGACAAAAAACACACAGGGGGGAGGGTGTCAATAATAATGGACCACATCCACAGAGGGGTTTCTAATGAATGTACTCACAAATTGGAAATAGAGACAGCACTACATAAATAGTAAAACATCAATTTTTAATAGAAATCATTAAAAACAAATTAGGGCGAAAAATAATATAAAAAATACCAATTACTAGGTAGGAATCCTATAGCTCATATTGTACATTCTCATGATGAATAAAGATAAAGATATAGCAGGATTAAATATGCAGTCAGAGCTATACACCAAGATAACCATTACCAACAGGGGAGCGTCACTCGCTAACTTCAGGAGAACGGGAAACCCTGATCCATCAATTAGCATCCGCAAGGACGGGCTTCACACTTCCGTACCGTATCTAACCCTACTCTACCTTGGTAAGTGAGCAGCGTCCCCTGATAAAGGAGAGAAAACAGAACGTCTGGCAGCTGGGATGAAGTTCATTCAGTGAGCCTCCATTGTTCGTATGATGGTAAGTAGGAGGAGCTGCCAGGCCACACCACCCGACGCGCGTATCGCCCAGAAAAGGCTTTGTCAAGGGTGAAGTAACGTAGGACCAGGTGCGTGATAGCCAAACAGAATGAAGATAAACAAAAATGCGCCCAGCAACTGTGTAAAAAGCAAAGAAAATACATGTTAAAAATATGCCACATATTCCACAGAGGGTAAATTTGTCACCGGTCGTCACCACAATTTATATAATTCAAAGGAAAAAAACAAGGATTATTAATAAAAATTGGTATTGCCCTATACATCACTGCAAGCGTGATTATTATTCTCATATATCATATATTGCATATATAGCAGCCAAATTGCTGGATAGATAATTCTCAAAATAATCATATAGCAATAAGAAAAATGTCACAATTATCATCCAGATCTTGTCTATAATCGCAAAAATAATTATTGCAAACGTTAAAATAGATGTGCAGATGGTAAAGCATATCCCATATTGCAGCTGATTTTTACAGAAACGGGGTAAAAGAGACATTTTCGTTAAGACTGTAGGGGGTGACCGAATTTAAACTAGATATCCACTTAGTTTCTTTTTGTGAAAGAATTCTGTTCAAGTCGCCCCCCCTACTGTCCAGTTTAACTTGGCCAATGAGGCATGCTTTCAAGGATTGTGGGTTGGAATCGTGATGGTATAAGAAATGCCTTGCAATTGGAGTTAGGGGCTTATTCTTAGTTATATCAGCTTCAGCATTTTTGATTGATCTAAGGTGCTCCATCAATCTTTGATGAAAAGGCCTGATAGTTTTGCCTATGTATTTCAAATAGCAACCGCATAGCAGACAATAAACTACACCTTTAGAGTTGCAATTCATGAAAAACTGGAAAATATGTGATTTCCCAAAGCGGTCATCAATGCTGGTTGTTTTAGGCATATATCGACAGGTACTGCGTGTCCCACATGGATGACTCCCACATACTGGATCTTTCTTTTTGGTTTGTGAGGAATACATGCTAGTAACCATATGGTCCTTCAAATTCCTAGCCTGACACCAGCCATATGTATCCTATCCTCTAGAACCCTATTCAGGATAGAATTAGACTTCAGAACCAATAGATCTTTATTAAGGATTCTGGTCAAATGATGTGATTCCGCACAGAAATCCGTAATAAACCTCACAGTGGAATCCTTCTTGGATTTCCTACTAGGATGTGTCAGAGTCTTCCTTTCAATCTTTAAGGATGAATGATAGGCTTTATTGAGCGGAAGAGGTCTGTGCACAGATGCCTATGCTCATCAATGTATAATGTAACATCCAGAAAATCCAGATGTGATAGGCTCTTAACCATAGTCAATCTAAGATTCATATCATTAGTGTTGAGTACACCAAGAAAAACGTCGAGGGTATCAGGGTCCCCTCACCATAGGAGCAGGATGTCGTCTATATAACGGAGCCACATGGGTATACATTGCGTGTATACCTCATTGGCCTCCGAAAAGTGCTCCCACCACCCCAAGTATAAGCAAATGTTGGGGCACAAGCTGAGCCCATTGCTGTGCCCCTAGGTTGTAAAAAATAGTTATTATCAAAGAGAAAATAATTTCTCTTTAATATAAAGGCAAGGAGGTCCAGCGGAAAATCGTTGTGAGCACTAGGTATCCCTGCCTTCATAAAATGTTGAATTGCATGCATGCCTCTCTCGTGTTGAATGGTTGAATATAGTGATTCAACATCAAAAGAGACAAGCTAGGTGTCAGGTGGAACATAGATGTCCTCAATGCATGCCAATAAATCCTGCGTGTCTCTAATGTAGGATGGTAGAGATAACACATACGGTCTGAGATGGGCATCTACGTACTTGCTCACATTTTCTGTCAGGGATAAATTGCCTGACACAATAGGACGTCCCGGAGGACATTTGGCATCCTTATGCACCTTTGGGAGCAAATAAAAGCAAGCAGTTTTGGGATGGGATACCAATAAATAATCAAAGGTTTTCTGATCTGTCACCCCTTCGTGTTTGGCTTCTAATAGGATGGCATTTATGCCTTTAGGAATTCCTCGGTAGGGTTACCTAGTAATTTCCTATAGCATTGGGGGATCTAGGAGCTGACGCTTGGCCTCTAGTATGTACAAATTGTTCAGCCACAGGACAATATTGCCCCCCTTATCCGAGGGCTTGATAATTATGCCCTGCCAGCCCTTCATCTCCCTCAATGCTCGCTACTCCCCTTGTGTTAGATTATTAGGAACATATGCATCTTGCAAGTCTGTGGTTAGCTTATTCAAATCATTTGTGACAAGTTTGCGGAAGACAGAAAATGTTGGATATTTCTCCAAATCCGGGAAAAATGTTGATTTCACCTGAATTTAGGAGTAGAGTTAACTTGTGTATTATCACCCTCGTCTGGATCAGTTGTACAGCCTTCATTCTCACTCTTGTTATACATTATACACAATGCAAGTCTCCGAAGAAAAAGGTGTAAATCTCTCTCTAGATAGAAACGATTGAATGATGAGGTAGGGGAAAAAGATAATCCCTTAGACAAGACGCTTACATGGTCAGAAGATAATTGATAGTGGGATAGATTAATGATTTGCAGGCAATATCTGTGGCCACAACGGTTGTTCCTCCTGTTCGGACCTCTGTATATGCCTCTTCCACCTCTTTCCCCCCGCCGGATTTTGTATGCATAGGTCCTAAATGCTGATCAGGGGGACTCCCTAAACAAGCCATCGAAGCCTGGGATGCAAGAGTAGAGGTCTGATTGTTAGCTGTATTATCTTCCCCATCCGTAGATTCCATATCAGATTGGGAAGGGGTGCCCCCTTGAAATCTCCTCCTATGGGGTTTGAAAACATTCCATGAATAAACTTGGTTCATGTTAAAATCCTCCTTGTCTCTGTAAAATTTATCATGCTTTCTTTCCATTATCTTCCTATCCAATAACTCTACATCATTCTTGTATTTGGTAAACATGACCTGAAAGGGTTCTAAAATGTTATTCTTTGTATGCAGTGAGAATACTTTGCTTTTGCTTTTTGTGCATTGATAGCCAGCTTTACCTTTAAACTTCCCATGGTTAATGTCTATGCAATGCGTGCAGATCCCCTTTCACTTCACACCATATGGCTGATTCAGAGTTGCACTTCCACCTTTTTTTTAGGTGCAAGTGTAGATCTGAGCAATTCCATGTTGAATTGCAAGGGGAGGCAGATTTAAATTGTAAAACCAAAATTAAAATTAGGAGGTGATGTTTCTTAGCTCAACTCTGTTTTATAGAATAAACATAAAGCTATGGTATTTCAGTTTTATGTGTAAAAGTAAAGTATTTTCCCTGCATGCAAAAAATTTGAAATTCATTAACACCCCTTACTTTGGAAAATGGTTTAGCTGAGCTTTACACTTGCACCTAAAAAAAGGTGTAAGTGCATCTCTGAATCAGCCCCCATAAATCTAACATGACACAAAGTAGTAAGGTCTAAATAAATTTTGGGTTCATTAAATTAATAAGGGGGAAATTGGTATTTCATTTGAAATTGGAATTAATTAGGTGATTAGCTTAAAATTTAATGAGGGCCACAGAACAGCTTAGTATGTCAAGCAGTAAAATGAAATAACAAACAATGAACAATGATCTTTAAAACGGCCTCTGTGCTCCACCCATTCATGACAGGAACAAGCCGTGGAGCCTGCTTGACCCGACAAGATTCATACTGTGCACAGACATGGACATTACTCAACTGAATCACCACTGAGTGCCACCTTGGCGAAGCCAAAGCACTGCTAATTTGCTACAGTTTTCTGCTAAACAGGTACCAGAAACCACCATATATCTAAACAAACACAACCCAGAGAGTGAGGGCAAAATAAAAAAAATTAAAAAAAGGATAAACCCCCTACAGTCTACTGATACTTTAAATGGAAATGTGAAGGGGTTCTAGACTTCTCCCTCACTCACTCTACACACAAAAGAATGCTGCACCATTAGAAAATTGGGCAGCATGGTGGCTCAGTGAGTAGCACTTGTGCCTCACAGCGCTGAAGTCATACATTTGATTTCTGGACAAGGCCTTATCTGTGTGGAGTTTGCATGTTCTCACTGTGTCTGCGTGGGTTTTATCTAAATGCAACGGATTGCTAAATGCTAGTAGCTAGATGCTAGATGCTAGTAGGTTAATTGATTGTCAACAAAAAATTAACCCTAGTGTATGGGGGGTGAATGAGTGATAAGTGTTCTCTGTATAATAGCTGGAGGAGTGTGGGTCTGTGCTGAGAATGGCCCTATTTCGAAAGGTTCATTCTCTCCCAGTCAGTTTGGAACTGGCTGGGACATCGATTGGCTTTGCAATCGACCCCCGGAGCACCAAAGATGGAGTTCTGAATGGTAAACGTAAATTTAACCCCAAGAGGTAACCTTACAATGTATTACATCCAGGCTGAGAAATCACAAGACTGGTGCTGCAGAGCATGGAGCAAGGAAGGTGCCTCTCTAGCCTGGCTACCCCTGAAATGCTTACCCTGCTTGCTGCATTGCAACTACCCTGGCCAAGTTAATACAATTGACCAACCATGTTCTTACAGAGTGTTTTTCAGATAGTTCTTTTATGCTGTGTTGGTAAAGTATAGCTTTGCACAGTCATATGAGCTGCAGACTCTCTGCTTCCAAAACAGGAAGAATCTGCTTTTCACATGTATTAGCCAAGCTCCAATTTAGCAAAGGCATGTGAATCAACCCACTGCACTATGATTAATGGGTTAAGAATCACTATCACTGATGGTCTTGTAAGAGATATATAGCCAGTCTAGCATACCTAATGATAATTGAAATGACTGCATTTTTTTTTATTTAAACTGTTTTTATTGAGTTTTACAATAATAAAGAAAATACAGCAATTATACAACAGTGGTATAGGCAGTAAATTGGAAGCATACAACATTCTTATTAGTCATTAGTATATTCCCTGCAGATATTTAAGAATGGAGTATAAGATAAAAACACATAGAGGTAAATGGCCTGATTCAGACTTAAAAAGGAGCTTGAAAATAAGAGAGGAAAGTTACTCCTGGGCTAAACCATGTTGATTGCAGGAGAGTCATATTTCATCTGTTGGAAATAGTATTAGAGTTAAGTGGTGGCGTTTCCTAGCCCAAGTCTAAATAACAGTATAAAAATTAAGCTGGTCACTATCTGTATGCAGTAAGCAATTCAAAGATATATCCCTGCATGCAAATAATACAATTAAGTTGACTTCCCCTGAAATCAACATGGTTTTGCCCAAGAGTAACTTTCCTCTCTTAATTTTTAAGTCTGAATCATGCCCAAAGAGAGAAGAAAAAAGGATAGGGAATAAAGTAAACAGTGGGAAAGAATGGAGGAAGGGGGAGAGAGTGGATACAAAGGTTATTGGAGGTATAATGCACAGTTTAATTCACAACTAGTTTACTGAGAATATAGGTCATGTTGGACAAAGGAGACATCTCCCAGAAGAAACCCCTCTACACTACAGTACTCCTTCAACTCAGTCACAAATTCCTCTCTCAGCCCTATTGGAACAAAATCTTAAATTGATATGGTTTTAAATTCCATCCATATATGTCATGTTTCTCTAAATTTGGCGCACTCTTCTACCCCAGTAGAGGCTATGTCTTCCATAGACATAAAGGGGCTGATCCAGACTAAAGGCTGTCGCCATAGTTACGGTGGGCTTATGCGTACGATCGGCTGTTTAGCGGCTCTGCGCATGCGCCGGGCAGATGTTGCACGGTATAGTTACAGATATTTGTTAGTGAGGATAGGGTGTCCCTAACTGTTGCGTAGTTACAGTTGAGGGGGCGTTTCTCACCGTAACTATGCTGCAGTTAGGGAATGTAGGCGGGGGGAAGCAGGGAAATGAGGAAGGGAGGGCAACGTTAGGTAGTAACGCTCCGTTGCCCGGCGTAATTACACTCTGTTATGCCAGCTGAAGTTAGGGTAGCCTTCAGCCGGCGTAACAGTTTGTAATTACGCCGGGACAGGGGGAGTGTCGGGGGGAGTGCATCGATGTTACGATGAGCGATTGTACGCTCAGCGCAGCATCATAGGTCTGGTCAGGCTCATATAGTCTAGTCTATCAGCCCAGTTCTTGATTATAGTTTGGCTGAGTTTAGTGCCAATTAATGGGAACGACTGCCTTAATCGCGTTAATGATATGGCACAGAATTGATTTTTTTTAAATCGAGAGCCCGGACCTTAGAGATCAGTTTAGTAGCCAAAGAAGTGATGTGGTTGTAACTTCCTATGCCAAAATTAATTGAGGCACATCAAAAACCCCAGAATAGTTTCTTTTTTGGGCATTCCCACCATATGTGTAAAAATGTGCCTGGTGACTCAGAGCACCTCCAGCATGTATTAGAGATTTCATGTTAAATCTGGTGAAGAGTAGTGGGTCATCTATTCCATCTAGACATTAGTTTATAGTGTGTTTCTAAAAGGGAGATGTTTTGTGAGCAGGAAAAGGTGCATTTGAATATTTTTGACCAATCCTCTTCAGCCAAGCACTCCCTAAGGTCTTATTACCACGCTCTGATGAAGGTCGGCAAAGTTGGGTACCAGGACTAGATAACCTATTTTCTACAGTAACAAAATTGTATGTGTTAGGGTAATAGGAGAAATGCAAAGTTTCTCGAAGGGGGCAAGATTTGTGGAAACCATGTGATTTAGATTATTTTGGTGTAAAAGGTATTAAATTTGTATATATTTCCAGTATTTGTTTAACGGGATATTCCACTCCTGGTGGACACTCTCAAAGCTGCGTACTTAGCCTGCCTCCACTACCTGGCCCACTTTGAAGATCCCCTCATACAACCATTTATCAAAAGTAGAAAAATGGAAGCCTGTGGAGTCGTGAGTATAGGAAAATAATGTGTGCATGGAAGAATCAGGCGATGAGATCAAAGAATAGTTTTCAAGTATTTTCAGCAATTCAGCGTAGGGGAAATTGTGAGATGCTGGATCTGGCCGAGTGTTAAGGCCCATGGTACCAGTCATGGGGGCATCTGCAGGGCTTGGCCTTCTCCTTCTGCTTCTCCTTCCCTTCCTGACCCAGTCCAACATTCGCTAGTAGTGAGGCCTGGTAATAACCATCTATATTAGGTAGTTAGAGACCTCCAATTGCTTTGCTGCATTCCAACACCTCTAGTTTAAGCCTAGGGCTTCTCCCTCCCCAAATAAAGTCCATGAACATCTTCTTGATGTTGGTAAACCAGGAGCTTCTAACTCTTATAGGAAGGGTCTGTAAAAGATATATTATTTTCATAAGTGTGTTCATTTTCTAAATATTTATGCATCTGAGCCAAGAAAAGTTTTCAAATATTTAGTTATTTGGCTAACTTTGAAATCAGAGGGAGAAAGTTGGAGTGAAAGAGGGATTTTGGGCCTTTAGTAAGAAAAATTCCTAGGTATTTTAAGTGGTTAGGTTGCCATTGGAAAGGGAATGCTAACTGGAGGCCAGCTACCTGAGGCTATGGTGTAGTGAGTATTAGGACCAAGGGATTTCAAGTAATTTATTTTAAAATTTGAAATTTCACCAAAGACAGAAAATTATTTCATAATATTTGGAAGAGAAATTGTAAGAGAAGCCATTTGTCATCTGCGAATAGTGCTAATTTAAATTCCTTCTTTGGGAATAATAAAGATATGAGCTTCTAATGAGTAGGTAGTAAATGGGCACTGGTAAGAGATGGTGTTAAATGCCCAACATTAAGAGGGCTAGTTTAACTCTAAATTTCTTATAATAACTAGACAGAAAACCGTCTGGGCCAGGGTTTTTGCCCGCTCGGGTTGACTTAATAGCCTCTTCTAGTTCAGGCAGGGTAAAAAGGGATAAAGGATACATATTAGTCGCTGAAGTCTTGGTGATATCCTCTGTTTTATTCACCAAGTCCCCTCCCTTTGATTTGATAGATTGATTATATGTGACAGCACGCTGTTCCCGCAGCGCCCTCACCAGCCATTTCCCAGGCTTGTTCCTCTACCAGTATTTTGCTGCTGCATTTTCGTGCACAGAATTTAGCATTATCATTGAGGAGCAAATTTAAAGCCTTACAAGCTTCCACCAACTGTACTAGGGTTTGTTCATCTAAAGAAGATTTGTGGGTGGCCTCCAGGTTTGTTATATACTTTTAAAGTTTTGATATTTGGGCCTCCCTGATTTTCTTATAAAAAGCCCCAAGTGCGATGCATTTTCCTCTGATTACACATTTTCGGGCTTCCCACACAGAGATCGCAAAGGTCTCCAGGGTTTTGTAAACAAGATATAGGGGCTGATTCAGAGATGCGATTTCCACGGCACTTAGGTGCGTATATTTAAGATCTTAGAAAATTCGCAAAACTGCGCATGCGTAGTAATAGTGCAACGCCATGTACGTAGTGGTTAGGAGCGTAAATTCGCTAAGATCGTAGGTCTGAATCGCACGCAAGCATTTAAGATCTTAAGTGCTGCGAATCTTTAAGATCTTAAGGATTTGCATGGAAATGGGCGGGGGGAGGCAGGGAAATGAGGGAAAGTGGGCGAGGACTGACACTTAGGATCTTAAATGAACGCTCCCACGTCACTTAAGATCCCAAATGACAGCGTATAGTTAAGGCAATTCAATGGTGGTCTAAGTTTAAGATCCACCGCTGTTTGCAAGGGGAGTGTCTGGTTTTGCAGTGGGCTGGAACCTGCTAAGATCTTAGCTAAGGTGCGTATATTTGCGATCTTTTCGCAATCGCATCTCTGAATCAGCCCCATAATTATCAATAGCGCTCTCAATATGGGTTTTTGCAGTAAGTGTCACTGATAAGATTCATTAAGATGCAATGACCAGTTCTTAAAAGAGGGTAGAGAAGATGACCATGTGAACAGGGCTATGATCTGAGAATGTTATCTGTCCGATTGTTGCCTCTGTGAGGTATTGTAAATGCCTATGCCCTATAAAAATATAGTCTATTCGCAAATAGGTGTTGTGAGGGTAGAAAAAGAAAGTGAAGTCCCTATCACAGGATTTATATGTCTAGATTCCTACCTTATGTTTTACATTCACATATCTGATCATAACGGGGTTTCCCCCGGCCCTGACCTATTTTACATGGCTAATGCTTCTATGGCGGAGATACAACCATTGTAAAATAGGGTTAACACCTCTTTATCATACCCACTGGTGTATGTAATTCTGTCACGTACACCAGCCGGTACAATATCGTAAGTAGGTTGTGCGCATGGGCACAACCTACAGGACAGGGGAATTACGATCTCGGCAATCGTAATTCCCCTGTCAGACTTAGCTTGGGATCTGCCCCAAAGTGTAGAAAATTGTGGGGGAGTTAGTGTCCCAACAACTATGCTATGGTATGAACTATTTAGCAAAAATTAAGGTCATCCTATAGATATTTTCTACTGGTTATTACAATAAAGAGAGTGTGAACAGTGAGTAACATTGAAAACATATGGACAAACAGCACCCAAATATGACTTATGTATGGACTATAATTGTTTGGTCCAAACTAAAAGCTTCCTAGGAAAGTCAAACTAAAAATGAGGTATTGAAAATGAATCTTATCAACAAGTAACAAATTAGAGACTTCTGGATTGATTGGCTCTAAGCAAGGGATCTAAATAGGGTGAGTAGCTTTAGCATAACGTGTTACTTATCAATAATATTAATGAAGCTGAAATATGGGGTCAGGAATTAACTAGTGGTAATTGAAAACATTCTATTAACAACATATAAAAAAAAGTGTTATATTCAAAGGAAGCCATTTGTACGTCAATAACCCTTAGTTTCCCACATAAGGAGGGATCAGACAAAGATTTTAAATTTAGAAAAGACACTGAAGTTCATCTCCTAAAAGTTAGAATATGACTTTAGGGATGTCGCAAGGAAGGAGATCACAGGACTTTTGGCGTTTCCTCTGGTCCAGGTTCTGTGGCTCTTTTACGTGCTCTCCGGACAGTGCTCCAAGGTTCCCTGTAGGGAATGAAGTACATGTTGTTTGCCTCCAGAAGAAACTTAAAGGGAGAGTGGAAATCCTCATCTGTATCTTAAGTTGCATTCACGTAAAAAAAATCTGCTAGGGGCTTAAGAATTCTACGCTGTTGAAGGGAGTGACACGAAAGGTCCTTGAAAATCTGGAGTTGGGCTCCACTGAACTCAACAGATTCCAGAGCTCCAGTTTTTCAGTGGATTTCCTCTTTCTTGGTGAAATAATGTAATCTGCAATTGACATCGCTAGGTATTTCAGACTGAGTACCCCTGGGTCTCAAGGCCCTGTGTGCCCTGTCAAATTTGATGGATTCCTTAGGGTCAAGACCCAGGATCTCTCCAAAAATTATGTTGAGGGCGTCTAAAAGTCCCGCTTGTGAAACATCTTCAGGGAGGCCTCTTATATGGATATTATTCTTATGGCCTTTATTGTCCAGATCATCCGTTCTGTGCTGAAAGGACTGTAGGCAGGAAAAGGCAACTTCATATGAAGTTTCTTTTTCAGACTTCAGGGATGTAAGTCTCGACGCTAGAGAGCCTATATATTCTTACTTCGACGCTAAGGAGCCTATATATTCTTACTTTATTTAATTTGCACCATAAAGTTGTTAGCACTCCTATTGTTTATATAATTAGGCAGGATCCCTAGCAAGGAGGAATGCTGCATGGAAAACCACGACCGGAATTCCTTACTAAAGCACAGAGACACAATTACACGCTGCTGCCATATGCAGCGTGTAACATAGACCAGTGGGTATAGCAAATTTGTGATGAGGTTCAGCA
>WWET01001875.1:159378-183681 GCA_011038615.1 Limnodynastes dumerilii | reverse complement strand
TCAGCAGCAAACTCTGCCCCTTTTTTTCTGCTCTGCACTGAAATGTACTACTCTGGGAGGCAATAGATGGGGGGCAGCATAACTTCCATTGGTGCAGGGTAATGTAGACCATACCCCCTTAATTTCGGCACCTCTTGCACCCAATGTAGTCAACAGTTTAGCAATGAAAACAAAGATATGTTTACAAATTATTAGTCTGTAGATCCAGGGGCTAATGAATAGTTAGGAGTAACAACAAAGGACCAGATCCAGAGTTTCACGGAATGCCAAGGAAAGGATCAGAAAACATATTTTTTGCTAGTGCTGAGCTTCTAGTACAAAAACTGTATTTGTAGAGATTCAGATTTTGCCCTTTGCCCTATCCAGATTTATAATCCATTCCGATTTTAAGTGAGGACGTGTCAAAAATCTTTAGGTAGAGGTCTGCTCACAGAAGCTGAAACGATGAATTATTGGGCATAAAAACCCTGTTAGCTCTGAAAACAGCACCAGTGGAAGCCTAGATTTGGTCCAGAGAGCAAATATACAGACCATGTTGCAATGTAAAGAATGCAAATACATTTTTATTTTTTAAGCTTATTAACACAGGGCAAAAGCTTAACACATAACACTTAAATACTGAACAGCTTTTATTTTAAAATATAATTTTGAGATTTTATGTCATTTCATTTAGTGACATGTCAGTTGATGTTTTTTGCTGTTGCCCACAATTCTGCATCCATGTTTGAGTCATAAGGTGATAATGGGGTTTAATATATATACCATAATGTATATATATATATACATATAATTTTTATATCAGATTTGTAAATATTAAGGACCGGATTCACACTTAAGTAAGTATGGAATCTTTGTGCGTGTTTTTACGATTTTTAAAATTGCACATTCCTAGAACCCAAATATACGCACGTAAAACATAGCCGACTGATTCACACACATGGGGGTCAGACTTATGACTGATGCAGGCATTGGGACGGGACGAGTCCCGTATGCGTGGCTAGAGGGGCAAGACACTAATGCAAATTAGCTTCACACAGACTACTAATGTAGAGTATGGGCGTGCCAACAGATTGCATAGCAAAACATACGCACGGGAAAAGTTAAGGTAGCCCTCGACCACTTGTAAGTTACTAAAGCCTGTAGTACCATATGACAGTCCATGCGTCCATACACACTACACTCAGCTGCTGCATCATTTTAATCAATGCTTATGTGCGTTTAATTAACACACATAAGGCACACCTACTTAAAGCTATGGATTTTTACTATTTAATAAAATACTTTCAACAGTGTCAAGGTAGCCTTTTGTTTCACTTATTTGTGTTTATTTTCAATATAGGAATAATGATACATTTTTTTTTTAACTGTTCAACTTAATGAAACCAGTATGCTTAATTTCTGTTGTTTGTTAACTTATGCTACATTTGTAAGAATGTATTTTTTTTTAAAAAAAAAACGTTATTGAAAATTTTAAAAACAATTATGCCCAACAAATCATTTTTGCAGGATTATATTTTTCCCATATATTTCTTTTTCCCCCTTTTTGGGTTGCTTATTTGTCTAATATTTTCACTTCATCAAAGAATTAATTGATAGTCCAAAAATACAAAGGCACACTAGTTAATAAATTTACTAAAGTAAAACAGCAATGTCTGTCTTGCTAAATGTTTGGCTGTGTCTCTACTAAAAATAAGTCCCCAATATCACGCACGATTCAAGGGCCATATCCTAGGTACTTTCCTATTTCTACATACAGCGAACTTACACACAGGAAAACACGAACGAGGTTGTGGTTAGCTGCAGCTGCTGCTATCTTCGAATCACACTTGCGTATAATTGCGATGCATATTTTTTGGTAAGTACGCAATTTGTATCCTGAGTGTAAACCAGGGCCTAAATCTTTTCAACACAGTATAAGTTGGAAATGCTGCTAACTCTGCTAGACTTTTTTTTATCTAACTTATTGGCATGATCCTACTGAGTGCAATGGAAAAAATATATTTTTCTCTATAATATTAGTAAAATATTAGTGTAATATCAACAGTGTAATATCATTTATCCTCCTCATTATATAAAGGGGAAGTCCTATCCAGAAGTGAAATTTATCCTGACATATTTCAGTAGGGGAAGTAAATTTTTTGCAGTGAGTATGAATTGGGCATTGTTGGACTAATTATTCCAAGCAACTCATGGCTATTCATCTGCTCTTTGCAATGAGAATCATGTAAGGCTAATCTAGTTTGCTAATTAATATACAGTACAGTTCAAATTTGCTTCTAACAGCATGATAAGAAGGATGCTGCTGCCAGGGATGGACCAGAATTTTATGTTATATCATCTTTCTATTGACTACTAAATCCATTGGTAATAATAAACTTATCCAACATGTGCAGTGTAATAGGCAGTGGTTTTCATTATGAGAGCTCAACCTTTTGAATTGGAAGTAGAAATGTAAAATAAGATGTAATAGCAAAGGTTACAGACTTAAATCAATGTATCGATACATATGGCAAACATTGTTGTGAATTTAAAACTTAGATATAAGATATAAAAAAGAATAAATAATAGAATCTTGCAAACAAACATACAGAAAGGGAAAGCTGTATGTATCGAATGATTCCTTTCTTCTTTATCTTGTCATTCTGTTTAGGTAAACAATAGATGGAGCTATAAAACCAGAGTTATATTTTATATGAATATCTGGTTTGCTCCTTCAGGCCAAAGACTAAGGGCTGGATCCCATCAACATATATTTGCTCTAATTTTATTGGATCTTTCTGATTTCTACTTTTAACACTGATGAACACTATCTTCTTATACAAATGTTACAATCCCTAGGTCTTCAGGACACAGCTCTTTCCTGGTTCATATCCTTCTTATCTAATCACTCTTTCAGTGTGTTCTTTTCAGGATCCACCTCCCCTGCTCTTCTTCTCTCTGTTGGAGTACCGCAATGCTTACTCTTAGGTCCATTGCTCTTCTCTATCTATAACACTTCATTTTGACAGTTAATAAAGTCTCTATGCAGATGCTACACAAATCTACCAATCTAATCTCAATCTCTCACCAAGGGCCTTATTCACTAAGGACGATATTTTTCATAAAAATTGCATCGCGGGGCATCGCGGCCTAATCGCGGCGATTTCCCTACGAATTTATTTTTTTGACCTGAATTCACTAAGCTGCGATTTTTTGCAAACACACGCGATGCCCCGCGATGCATTTAGGGCTTAATCGCTGTGATTTTAATGAAAAAATCACTGCGATTAGCCCTTTAACTAATGGCGGCATATCGCGTGTATTAAAAAAATCCTAAATTCTGCATGTGTGCAACGTGCAGGCATGCTGTAGTCATTGAATTACAAGGATCAGCAAAGGTGATCCTTGTAATTCTATGTTTACAGCATGTCTACACATTGCAGACATGCAGAACTGCGTGTCCAGTGTGTGTAAAAAAAAAAAAAATTAAACAAATAAATTAACCGTTAAAAAAAAATCTAATAGTGTTACATATGTAAAAAAAATTATTAAACCTAACTAACATTACCCCCTACGTGTATGCACTTACCTTAGGAGGTCATCTCTCCTAATCTAAGTGTATAAAACAAAGTGGTACATGTGTATAATAATAATAAAANNAGTACTGAGAGTCTTCTGTCTGTGTGCAGATTGCTACAGATAGATAGTGTGTGTGTGTGTGTGTGTGTGTGTGTGTGTGTGCGTGTGTGTGTGCGTGTGTGTGTGTGATAACATGTGACACTTTTAGTAACTGGCTAGGAGCAGTTCTGCTTTTAAGCAGGATATTAAATAGAATGATCATGATGATATGCCTTGTACAATGTAATGTGCACTGTACAATATACACAGTGATACACACCTCTTCTCGAACACCCAAACATAAAATGTAACATGTTTTTAATATCACATATGACACATCACACTATTAGTCACTGGCTAGGAACAATTCTGCTTTTATGCAGGATATTAATTAAATAAAATGATGATGATGATGTAATGTGCACTGCCACAATGATAGAAACACCTTTTCCAAACATCCAAAATATATGTGACATCTTCTAAATGTCACATATGACACATTGCAGTGTTTCTCAACTTGAAGTCAGTTTGAAGTCATAGGAAGGCAACAAGATTGACAAGTAGAAATATTGCCAGTGTTGTCAACAGAAATAGAGAAACTGCATGGGTAACATTTATTGGCATGTGAAAATATTATTAGTTCTGTTTTTGAAATATTAAGTTTGAGTTGGCAGGTTAAAATCCAAGATCAAATTACATTCAGTTATGTAGGCCAAAAATCACATGATTTTAAGTATTTTGAGATCGCGGGTCCGCAAATCGCGGCCCCGACTTTTCAGTTATGTAGGCCAAAACATTTGGGGCCTCATTCACTAAACGCGATTTGGCCCAAATCACGTGATTTTGAGCTTAAAAATCGCCAATTGCGATTGACTAAGCCAAAAATCACATGATTTTAAGTATTTTGAGATCGCGGGTCCGCAAATCGCGGTCCCGACATTTTTGTATTAGAAACATAGAATGTTTCTAATTCACTAAATGCGATTTCACCGAATCGCGGTGAAATCGCATTGAAATCACAAGACATAAAATCGCATCTCTAGAGATGCGATTTTATGTCTTGTGATTTCAATGCGATTTCACCGTGATTCGGTGAAATCGCATTTAGTGCATTAGAAACATTCTATGTTTCTAATACAAAAATGTCGGGACCGCGATTTGCGGACCCGCGATCTCAAAATACTTAAAATCATGTGATTTTTGGCTTAGTCAATCGCAATTGGCGATTTTTAAGCTCAAAATCACGTGATTTGGGCCAAATCGCGTTTAGTGAATGAGGCCCCAAATGTTTTGGCCTACATAACTGAAAAGTCGGGGCCGCGATTTGCGGACCCGCGATCTCAAAATACTTAAAATCATGTGATTTTTGGCCTACATAACTGAATGTAATTTGATCTTGGATTTTAACCTGCCAACTCAAACTTAATATTTCAAAAACAGAACTAATAATATTTTCACATGCCAATAAATGTTACCCATGCAGTTTCTCTATTTCTGTTGACAACACTGGCAATATTTCTACTTGTCAATCTTGTTGCCTTCCTATGACTTCAAACTGACTTCAAGTTGAGAAACACTGCAATGTGTCATATGTGACATTTAGAAGATGTCACATATATTTTGGATGTTTGGAAAAGGTGTTTCTATCATTGTGGCAGTGCACATTACATCATCATCATCATTTTATTTAATTAATATCCTGCATAAAAGCAGAATTGTTCCTAGCCAGTGACTAATAGTGTGATGTGTCATATGTGATATTAAAAACATGTTACATTTTATGTTTGGGTGTTCGAGAAGAGGTGTGTATATTGTACAGTGCACATTACATTGTACAAGGCATATCATCATGATCATTCTATTTAATATCCTGCTTAAAAGCAGAACTGCTCCTAGCCAGTTACTAAAAGTGTCACATGTTATCACACACACACACGCACACACACACGCACACACACACACACACACACACACACACACACACTATCTATCTGTAGCAATCTGCACACAGACAGAAGCTTCTCAGTACTAGTGCTGGAACTGACACTAATATTTCTACTACAAGTACTAATGAAAATAGTCCATAGGTAAGAAGAATAAGGGGTATGAAAACAAAATCTTTGTATCCACCCTTCATAAAATCTCTGCACAACGTCAGAGGGGCAGAGTTAATGTGGACAAATCCCACACTGCCAACATACGATACAAAGGCTCGGACCATGTCCCTTATTTATGAGTGCTGGTCCTGTTAGTCCTCTTTCATGCACTAGAATCCTCTGTGCAAAAGCTGTTGCCAAACACATGCAAGCATTTTTTTGCTCTACCTTGTCCTCTTGAAGTTGAGTCTGTCACCTCTAAAGCAGACAGACCTGTGCACAAAACAAACACAAAGCCCCAATAAGAAATAAGGGAGAGTGAAAGGGTGTCCACAAATGATGTGTTTGAGTCAGACATATTTCATTCAAACGCTGTAATCCTATAAAAGCCTCCTTTCTTCATGTTTAAACCCTATTAAAATGTGAAGATGAGCAAAAAAGTATTGATGCTAGCAGTGTACAAATAGAAATGGAGAATGCAGTTGTGGAAGTAGGAAATGTCAACAGGATGAGAGAAATTATTGTGGATCTGACTATATTGATGATAATGATGATGATTGTGATGGTGTTGTACGACTACAAGTTGCTAAAAATGTGCAGAAAGATGTGCTTTGGGGTAAATACAGTCCTACATCCATAGCAACAATTTGTGCCATTGATAAGCACATTGGGGTAGATCCAGAACTACGTGTGTGCGTACGTATATTCGCGGAGCGTATTTTCGTACACGTAAGTTCGCTACACTCCCCTCGGCACACCCCTTGCACGGACGTATTTTGTCAAAATACGCTACCCAAACCCTACCTTAACTTTTCCAAACGTAACAGCATACGTCCGCTAACAGACGTACTGACTAAATGAACGTACGCAGCTTAGCACGCCCATACTGTACACTTTAAATACCACCCCCCGCCTACTTCACGTAAAACGCACGTATTGTTGACTAACATAAATTTGGCACGCCCACACATAAGTATTTACGTGAGACATACCTGAATCACCCATACGTCCAAAATTACGCTACGTTAATGTGCGTATGTTCTATGGTGCGCATGCGCAGTGCATTCAAATCTGCAAATTTACGTCTCCGCCACGTGTTAAATCGCGGAAAAGCGTAGTTCTGGATCTGCCCCATTGTCATGCCTGGGCACAGAATCAATAAATCTGTAAAATCATACATCATAGCAAGCAGTCCACAATATATCAATATCCACTGGCAAATTGAGAGTAGTCCTGCATCCCTTTTTCTAGGGCAAGCTTACTCCCTTAAGGAATCTATGAGTGAAAGGGCTGCTGCTGCTACTGCTGCTGGGGGTCAATCTTCATCACAAGGGACAAAGAAGAAGCTAAGCAAATTCAAACAATAATAGTCTAGAGTTTGCTAGAGGAACCAAGTGTGACAGCTTCCACCCTGTTGCAAAGTGCATCACTGACCACCATGTTAGCAGTAAATTTTCATTCAATATTCACTATTAATTCTGCTGGTTTTAGAAGATTAGTGGGCCATGTGTTAATGCTACCAAATCCCATTCCGATTTTATTTTTCAGAACAGAAATTTCAGCTGTACTATGACCTTAAAAGGAAATTTATATGTTGTCTATAAAATATCACTGTTCTAAATATGCACAGGACTTCAGATATGTACACAAGCATTACTGGTCAAACTTAAGATTATATGACTGTTACTGTGACAGTGTACAAGTAT
Source organism: Limnodynastes dumerilii (assembly GCA_011038615.1). Classification (NCBI taxonomy): domain Eukaryota; kingdom Metazoa; phylum Chordata; class Amphibia; order Anura; family Limnodynastidae; genus Limnodynastes; species Limnodynastes dumerilii. The sequence goes on along the minus strand of WWET01001875.1, from coordinate 176,282 downwards.
ATCAACTTCAGCAGTAGCAGCATCTCATATACAATGTTAGCTCATTCACAGGCAGGATGTTCCTTGCTTCTGTGGTTTCAGTAAGAAGCATACTGGTGTAAATATTTTGGAGAAACTTTGAGATGTCATAGAAAAATTGCTCACCACACTAAAACAGTTTTTTTAATGACAGGTCTGTGTATGAGATGCATTTGGCAACAGCATTTAGAACTTTGCAGCAGCTGCAAGAAAAGTTCCCTTGCTCACCAACTGAAGCAAGCCTTGTCTTTTGTTATATCAACAGTTAAAATGTCAACAGGTCAAATTGTAGACAGGTCAGAATGTCGAAAGGGGAGTATTATGTTAGTATTACATACATATTAAGTATATATTATTTCATTTATGAAGTTTTTTACAAGCCATCTGCATTACATTAAGTTTACAAATGTAAAAACCACTCTTGGTTAAAGGAAGAAAAACTTTCAGTTATCACACAGTTGAATTAATCGCTTATGGTAGATATACTGTCCAGACAGGAACATCAACTTGTGTGCCTATTTCCAAGGAGCTGGAGCTTACAAGCTCAAGTAACATTCCAATTCCAGTACATTTGTCACAGTTTGATCCCACCGGCTCAAGAATACATTTGCACAACTTGGTGATAACCGTGTGCTCATTGCAGTGTCATAGTGCTGCACATAGTACTACTCTCCATACTAGAAGCACTTATTGTTGACTTTAAGTTCAAGGATGCCTTGTTTAAATTTGATCTATGATGTTTGCAGTTGGTGGTCATGTTGTAAAAAGGGATTAATGCTTTTGAGTCCCTGCTGGTGGTTGATAACTATGTAAAGGGAAGTTATATCACTGGAGATGATCCACATTGCCTGTTCCCAGTTTATGTCCTCTAATAGTTTCAGGATTTGTGTGGTATTTCTGGTGTAGAAATTAATAATTCTACCTAGAGAGATTCAGTGTTAAATAATTAGTTGACTGGGATGATTGGTCTTGTTTTATGTATCTTGGGTAGAAATGTAAAGACTGGAATGTTGATATTTTTATCGGTAGGTATTTTAAAGAGAAATCCTGTGTCTAGTCTCTTTATCAGATGAGTAGTTTGCTGGTATTGTCTTTTGTGGGGTTTCTGTTGAGCTCCTGGTATGCCCCCTACAATTCTACATGATTCCTCGTGCTATGTTTTGTAGTCCATAATGATAGTACCATCACCTTATATGCTGGTCTGATAATTAGCCTGTCATTTCCTCTAATGCTAGTCCTTCTTGTCTATTCATATTAGGGTGTGGGTACCTTTTTGGTTATAGGTTACCGAAAGCTCCGTGCTCCGTGGATCGATTGCAGTGCCTCCTCGAGGCATATGCAATGGAAATCCCAGCCAGCTTTGAAATAGGGCCGTTCTAAGCGGGGATCCACACCCATTTGTTGGGTGGGCAAAGACTGTGTTTTGCCCCCCATGAACTTACACAAAAGCGAGTGGGAATAATAGCTTTATTTGAACTTGTTAACTTTTGTCATTTCTATTTACCATAAAGTTATCATGTTTTTTCAGCATACATTTTCTTCTTACAAATTTTTTTCCCTGTCTTTCAATACCCACTCATTTTGCTATCACAATTTACAGTAAGCATAAGCAGACACATTAGACTGGGAAGCTGCACTTCCCGCTGACTGTTCTTGTAAGATGTACAACAATGAAACAGAGAGAATGATTGTGGCCTGCAGATAGTTTAAAATGTTAGCAGTGGTCAACAAATTTTAAGGTAGACAATGGTTGCCTTCGGAGTCATAGAGCCATAGGGCCTCGAGAAGACTGATGAAAAAGTGGCTGCAGGCCCAATAGTAGTCCTTGGGCCAGATCCAGACCTATGCACATGATATGTCCTTATGTGTAGCGTATTTACGCCAGCGTACCTACGATGCACACCCCTAGGCACTCCCCTTGTTCATACTTACTTTTGCCGTTTTACGCCGAATATAGTGACAAAGGGCTGGATCCAGACTTAAGTAAGTGCTTGAAATTAGTTATTCCTGGGTTAATCCATGTTGATTCCACTCTTTTCGTTTTTAGATTTATTTGATTCGGGACAAGGACCGGGAATAAGACGTGGTTCCGTTACAAAGGAATCTAGTGTGTGCAACACTTACCTGATTTGTATAACAATCGCGGTGTTTGGATTGAATTTCATTTTCCTCCTGACTTTCTTATGAACGCTTAATTGACTTTGTAGCAGTACGCCTACTCTGTACAGATTAAGACTGTAGTTTACAGATTAAGGACCAAAGCTTCACCCATCTATAAATATTCATCTGTTGGTGCCGCAAGCCAAATTTGACAGTAAAATAATTAAAGATGACAAAATTAGAATAGGTCAAAAGTGGAAAATGTTGCATTTTTCCACTTCCTTTTTTAAAGATCATGGACCTGATTCTGACCTCCATGCATTTTCTTTATGCACGGAGATCTGTAAATCCACACGTTAGAGGGAAGTAAACTTCCCTGTCACTCCCCTCACATGTGCAGATTTCTGGACACTTACATGGTCATAACCCTGCCTTAAAATCTCTGCATGGATCTGCAGATCTGTGCGGGTCTCAATCTTTCTGTCACCTCCTCTCTGGCAGTATTAAGGTTAGGACCACTAAACCAGAGATCACTCTGCATTTCAAAGATAGAATTACATGGTTAATTACTGGATAATGCAAGGGGTGGCTTGTCCCTTTCATTATTTTCTTCTAAGTCAGTGAGTGCCATTCATCACTATTATTATTATTATTATTATTAATATTATTATTAACGCTTATTTATATAGCGCCACACATTGGCCCAGATCCAGAACAACGCTTGTGAGCGAAATTACGCGTGACGGAGACGTAAAATCGCCTTTTGGTAAGTACTGCGCATGCACACCATAGAAAATACGCACAGTAACGTAGCGTAATTGTGAATGTATGGGCCATTCACGTATGTAATACTTACGTGTGGGTGTGCCAATTTTACGTGAGTCCAAAATACGTCTGAAATACGTTAAGTAGGCGGGGGTTTGTATTTAAAGTGTACAGTATGGGCGTGCTTAGCTGCGTAAATTCGTGTTGCCCATACGTACGTGTGCGTATCACTGCGGTTACGTTGGCAAAAGTTAAGGTAGGGTTTGGAAAACGTATCTTGACAAAATACGTACGTTCAAGGGGTGTTACTAGGGGAGTGTATAGAATATACGCACACGAAAATACGCTACACGAATAAACGTAGTTCTGGATCTACCCCATTGTCTGCAGTGCTTTACAGATAACATTAGACATTCACATCAGTCTTTGCCCCTATTGGAGCTACATACTAAGGTATCTAACACATACATACATTCACACAAAGGTTAATTTAGTCTGCAATTAACCTACCAGTATGTTTTTGTCACAAAACACAGGTGTTACAACATCAGGAAATGTAATTTCCTTACCTTTGGAGTTCGGTCTGCTTGTGTTTCTCCATTGAGGCCTAGTAAGCTCAATATCCCCAGTGTTTCCTATGACCTGTCTCACTTGGAGCTCCATAAGGCTACACTCGTCTGTTAATGAGTACACCTGTTGTCTAGAGGCTGGATCATCAATTAGAGATCAACTCCAACCTATTTGAACCTGCAGCACAAGCTCACCTATGCCAGTGCAACATGTGCCCTTGCTAAATGTGACTGGTTCCTGTGCTTTCTTGTGGATACCGTGTGTTCCTGGCTCCTTGCTATTTTTTAGTATCATTGGATCTCTGCTAAACTTTACTGAGAGTTCATTGCATCGCTGCACACCACAGCATCTTTGCTAAACCTTCACTGTGAGTTCATTGCATCACTGCAGACCTTTGCATCTCTGCTAAACTTCACTGTGAGTTCAACACATCGCTGCAGACCATCACAACTCTGCTATACACCACTGTGTGTTCTCACCATTATAACTGTGTATCTGTAGGCCTCATCTTGAGGGAAATACAAGTGCTTACTCTTGCTCAGGTGTGACAAGACTTTACTGTTGATGATCTTTTCAATAAACCAATTGTTCTTTGTTCACCTGCCTTCTTGTGACTTTTCTGAACTTTGCTAATGCGCAAGCAATATATTCCTAGTCCTAGTTTCCAATACAAATGTCCCAGTCCTAGGGATCCCTGTGCAGAGACCCCAAATCCCCAGACCATGACAGTTTGCACTGGCCCAATGGAATATGCCAGAGATCAAGTCCCAAGGGCCTCATTTACAAAAAGCGATTTGAAACAGCGATTTCAAATCTTTCTATCTCGCGGCGATTTTGCAGCGATTTTTTTCTTTAAATCGCGGGATTCACTAAGAATCGATTTTGCCGCAATTTAAATAAAATCACACGAGTTGCATCGATTTGAAAAGTGCTAAATCGCAGTGATTTTCAATAGAAAACCACCGCGATTAGCCCTTTAACAAATTGCGGCAAATCGCGGCATTTATAAAAAATTCTAAGTGCTGCATGGCTGAAATCCTTAGCCATGCTGTACTGATAGAACTACAAGGCTCAGGATTGATGAACCTTGTAATAATGTCAGCGGCAGCATGGCTAAGGATTCTAACCATGCCTGTGTGCGTGTAGTGTGTTAAAAAAAATTACAGTAAACATTAAACATACATTAAAGATTTACACAAAGTATGCAGTTTGCCATCAATCCTGAGCCTTGTAGTTCTATCAGTACAGCATGGCTAAGGATTTCAGCCATGCAGTACTTAGATTTTTGACACACAAAAACACATGTCAACTCTATTGACATGTGTTTTTGATGCTCCAGGACGGCACCTCAGCCACAAATTGCACCTCTCTGGCTGCGATTTTTTTGGGGTGATTTTAAATCACACTAAAGGCGATTTCTTCAAATCGCCTTTAGTGAATACAGCGATTTTTTTCCTCCTATTTTTTCAATGGCAGCGATGTTTGCCATTGCAATTTTTTTCAGTCAAATCACGCAATTTGAGCCTTTGTGAATACCACGATTTGACTTCAGAGGTTCAAATCACACGATTTGTGGCGATTTGCCTCAAATCGTTTTTTGTAAATAGAGCCCCAAGACTTGAAGGACCGTGTCCAGAAACAGGAAACTAACCAATACCAAGTAATGAGTTTCTTGCAAGAATTAGCAACTTGATTTGAAATTTTACAGACTACATTGGGAACTACCTCTTCTCCTCCGGTAAGGCCTGCAACCCTTGGGGATGCTTCTCGGTTGTCTTACCCATTCCAGCAAAATATGATGGTAATCCTAACTGTCGTGGCTTCCTGAACCAATGTAGTATCCAATTTAAACTCCAACCTAAGAATTCTGTTTCTGAAAAAACTAAATTGCTTACATAATTTCATTGTTATCTGGTCAAGCCCTGGCCTAGGCATCTGCTCTGTGGGAGAATAGGCATCTCCGAATTCCTGGCTACGTTTTGGACCATTTTCGATGAACCAGGGAGACCAACCTCAGCCACGTCAGACATTCTTTGCCTTCATCAAGGAAACCAAACTGTGGGGCAGAATGTCATAAATTTTCAGACTCTGGCTTCATAATTATCCTGGAATGAGAAAGCCCTGATAGCTGTCTTCTGGCAGGGTGTAGCGGATCAAATTAATGATGAGCTTGCTACCAAGGACTTGCCTACCACCTTAGATAAACTCATTTCTAACAGCAACCGAGTGGACCTCCGGTTCAGAGAATGAGTCACTGAGAAACATTGCCCAGAGCATACGAAGTCTGCAAATTTCTTACGGCCTAGACTTGTCTCTCCAGGGTCCGAAAGAACCAATGCAGATTGGCCAAACTCAACTCAAGAGCGAGAACAATATTTTCAAAACAAATTGTTTTTATATTGTGTAGAGCCTTCACATATCCTCAAGTCATGCCCAAAGAAGTCAGGAAACAGGTGTTCCTAGTTGGCAGCGAGGTCAGTCTAGGAACAGCCATTTGCTCCCCACAGAAAAAAAGATTCCCTATTCCCAGTGAATCTGATCTGGATTCTGGTTCCGCTGATAATTTCATTGATGTCTGTCTGGTTCAAACATTTTCTTTGCCCACTGAGCCTGTGGTTCCTCCCACTCATCTTACAGCTGTCAATGGAAGTCGTATACCTGGTGGTTGTATTTCTTCTAGGACTTTTCCAATTAGTCTTCAAGTCGGTGCTCTTCATTCAGAGACTATTTCTTTTCTATTGTTACCCAGGGCAACCAACCAACTTATTCTAGGCCTACCCTGGCTTCAGCTACATGACCCTAAGATCGAATGGTCTTCTTTGCAGATCATAGCATGAGGTAACTCCTGTTCTGAAAGATGTCTTTCAAAAGTGATTCCACAGTGCTCTATCAATACGGAAGAACTCCCTGGCCTTCCTTCACAGTATTCGAGATTCAAGGATGTATTTAGTAAAAAATCAGCTGAGACTCTTCGACCCCATCGCAGTTGGGATTGAGCTATTGACTTAAAACCAGGTGCCTTTTCACTCCGAGGAAGAACTTACCCCTCCTGTGTTGTTGTCTATTTGAATGAAAATCTGATATTTTCCAAGGATCTAACTACTCATTGTCATCTTGTGAAAGAGGTCTTACAGGGACTTAGAAACAAATAAATTGTTCTGCAAAATTGAGAAATGTGTATTTGAAGTGGATACTATATCCTTCTTAGGATTTATTCTTTCAGTAACAGAATTTTGAATGGACATAGAGAAGGTAAAAGCTATCCTTGACCTATGTCTACGAGTGGTATCCAATGTTTTATACGATTTGCTAACTTCTATCGGAAGTTTGTATGAGGTTATTCCATCATTGTGGCACCTATCACTGCCTTGATAAGGAAAGGATCTAATTCATTGAAGTGGCCTGAAGCTAGTCTACAAGCCTTCTAACAAATCAAGCAAGCTATAGCTTCTGCCCCAGTATTTAAACAACCAAATACCTTTGTGTTTTTCATTTTAGAAGTAGATGCTTCTTCAGTGGGAGTAGGAGCTGTCCTATTTTAGAAGGACTCTGATAGGCGAATTCACCCTTGTGCATTCTATTCTAGAAGGTTCCTTCCAACTGAAAGAAATGATCCAATTGGAGATAAAGAACTTTTTGCCATGAAACTCGCTATGGTGGAATGGAGAGTGCACTAAGTAAGAACAGGATTTAAGTGCTTATATTTAAGAACAGTTAAACTGAGCATGCCCAGAACTCAAAACTAAACACTTAAACTAGGTAAGAATGATTTACAGATAAGAAAGGCTACTTAAGAAGGATTCATGCTTAGGAACCTAATGACTTACGCATGCGTGGCTAGAGGGGCAAGACTCTTAATGCTAATGAGCAGCATTCAGGCTACTAATGTACAGTATCGGCGTTCCTCGAGACTTAAGAATGATTCACAGTTAAGAAGGGCTTGAGCAGAGTAACATACGCACAGGAAAAGATAAGAATGCCCCCTACCATTTTTAAGTTGACATCTTCATGGTTAACAGAGAGGCAAAGCCTCATGCTGTTCAGTTTGTTCAGCACACAGCTGCTGTGTGATTATAATGAATGCATGTGTTCACTTTGATTGAAACAGTTAAAGTCTTATCTTTTAAAACTGCTGTTATGTCATCATTTTGTGTTTGACTTTAAATTTGGAATTATTTACATTTATTTGCAGTTTGTGCAGGATTTCATTGTTTGTTGTAAACATTTTTAAACATAATTTTTTTTATTTATATAACTTGTAGCATGTTTGCATTGATTGTGTGTGACCTTGAGATAAAAATGTTGTATAATTTATGTAGATATTTATTATTTTTATATTTTTTGATAGCTTTGAAATTTGAATGTTTCTTTCTTAATCCTTCAATAACTATTTATGATTTTAATAATTTTCTCCATTTTTGCATTGTGCAATTAAAAAAAAAAGGTTTAGGTTACTTTTGTTAATTATAAAACAAAGAAAGGGGCCCAACCTTAGAACATAGCAAACAAAGAAAAAAAATCATATAAAGGGAGAAGTGCTGTGTATATGAGGTATAATTAAAAGAATTGGTATTAAATCTGCTATAAAAAACTAATCTCTAAAAAAGATCAACTCTAAAACAACAACTCTAAAACATCAACTCTAAAAAAAATCAACTCTAAAACAGCAACAAAAAAAAACAACAACTCTACAAATTCAACTCTAAAAATCAACTCTAAAAATCAACTCTAAAAAATCAACTCTAAGAGCGGCACACAGGTTAAATGGTGGTTCCCAAGAAGTAGAGCCACTTGTATTAGTCCATATAAAATGATAGTAGGAGGCTTCTTAATGACTTCTCACAGGTATTTATGGTGTGGATACCTATGAAAATTTATTAAGAAGCCTCCTACTATCATTTTATATATTATACATTTATTAAATAATAGAAGTGCCTCTACTTCTTGGGAACCACCATTTAACCTGTATGCCGCTCTTAGAGTTGATGTTTTAGATTTGAGTTTTTTAGAGTTGAGTTTTTAGTGTAGATCTAATACCAATTATTTTCATTATACCTCATATACACATCACACAGCGCTTCTCCCTTTATATTTTTTCTTTATAAAACAAAGAAAGAAAAACTCTATCTGCTTCCTATTTGAATCAATGAATGTGTTTCTTTGTTTAGCTATGAATCATGAAGATATTAAAGATCCTAAATATACGCACGATTCATAGTTAGGAAATAAATACGTTCCTAAATATAAGCACCTAGAGATAAGACTCCTAAGAAGCTAGAGGTGTGGTTAGCATTTTTCTTTAGGATCTGTAAATCATTCTTACCTATCTTTGCATGCCTAAATTCAGGAACATTCCTAAATTCTTTCTTAAGTGTGAATCAGGTCCACCATTCTTATCTATACCGACCACAAAAATCTCCTTTATTTGAAATCTGTACAATGTGTCAATCCTCGTCAAGCGAGGTGTGCCATGTTCTTCTCTTGTTTTGATTTCCAAATTCTCTATGTCTGTGTCTTCTGGGGATGTGGCCATGGAAATGGAACCGCATTATATTATTGACCCTATCTGGATTGCCACCACACGTGCAGAACCAACTACTCCTCCATGTAAAACTTTTGTGCCAAGTTTTTACGGAGAAGGCTGCTTCAATGGGCACATTGTTCAAAATTTTCAGGTCATGCAGGAATACGCAAGACCTATGAATTCATTCGGAAAATATATTTGAGGCTTACTCTGTTACAGGACATTAAACTGTTCATCACAGCCTGTTCCACTTGTGCCCAACCCAAAGTGCCAAGATCCCAGCCTGCAGGTCTTTTGCAACCTCTGCCCGTTCCTTCTGCACCTTAGAAAAGTATCTCCATGGACTTTATCACAGACTTGCCCTCATCTGAAGGATTCACAACTATTGTGGATCGCTTCTCCAAGATGGCCCATTTTGTTTCCCTGCAGGTTTTACCTTCTTCTCCTGAATTAGCAAAACTGTTTATTAAAGACATTTTTCGTCTCCATGGCTGACCCTAGCAAATCTCTGACAGAGGGGTACAATTTGTTTCAAAATTCTGGTAGGCTTTATGCAAGAATCTTCAGAATTCTTTGAAATTTTTATCTGCATATCATCCACAGACTAATGGCCAAACCGGATGGGTAAAGCAAGATCTTGAGACTTTTCTTCATCTGTACGTGTCTTCTTCCCAAAATGATTGGTATTCACTTTTACCATGGGCAGAATTTGCTCACAATAACCACTTCCACGAGTCTACCTCTTCCACACCCTTTTTCGTTGTATATGGTCAAAAGTCTTGTGTACCTACATTTTCTGAGTTACCAGCATATTCTGTTCCAGCAGCAAGTGACACTCTTGAAGAAATGTCTAAAATCTAGCAAAAAGTGAAAGCAGCCATCTTCAAGGCCTCAGCTCGCTATAAAGTTCAAGCGAATTCTAGGAGAAGAGCCGTTCTATGTTTTCAACCCAGAGACAAGGTTTGGTTAGCTACAAAAAATTTGCGACTTCCAGACCTTCTATGAAATTTGCTCCACGCTTTATCGGGCCCTATTGTGTACTCAAGGTTATTAATCCAGTGTCGTACAAGATCCAACTCCCGGCTAACCTTCGCAATCCAAACACCTTCCATATCTTCTTATTAAAACCTCTAGTGATCAACCGATTCTACTCCCAGGTTGAAAAACCATCTTCAGTTTCATCTATGGAGAGGGAGGAATATGAGATATGTAACATCCTTGATTCCAGGTATCGCTATGGTCATCTTCAGTACCTTGTGGAAGGGGTATGGTCCTGAGGAGAAAAGTTGGATCAAATCTTTTGATGTCCATGCTCCGAATCTCGTTAAAAAATGTAATCGTCGATTTCCTGGTAAGCCACAGTTGGAGTGTCCAGTGGCCACCCCTAAAGGAGGGGGCACTGTCACAAAACACAGGTGTTACAACATCAGGAAATGTAATTTCCTTACCTTTGGACATGTGCCGTTGCTAAATATGACTGGTTCCTATGCTTTCTTGTGGATACCTTGTGTTCCTGGCTCCTTGCTATTTCTCAGTGACATTGCATCTCTGCTAAACTTCACTATGAGCTCATCGCATCGCTGCAAACCACCGCATCTGCTAAAACATCACTGTGAGTTAATTGCATTGCTGTAGACCATTGCAACTCTGCTAAACTTCACTGTGAGTTCATCGCATCGCTGCAGACCAATTCCTGCAGACCTTCACATCTCTGCTAAACTTCACTATGAGCTCATTGCTGCAGACTATCTTATCTCTACTAAACTTCACTGCGAGTTCACCACATCTCTGCAGACCATTGCTTCTCTGCTAAACTTCCCTGTGTGATCTCTGCATCACTGCAGACTATTGCATCTCTGCTATACACCACTGTGTGTTCATCGCATCACTGCAGATCATCACATCTCTACAGCTCAGTCCTTCTACAAAACATCTAAGGTCTGTTCTCTCACCATTTAAACTGTGTATCTGTGGGCATCGTCTTGAAGGAATTACAAGCGCTTACTAGTGCTTATCTGTGACAGGACCTTACTGTTGATGATCTTTTCAATAAACCAATTGTTCTTTGTTCATCTGCCTTCTTGTGACTTTTCTGAACTTTACTAATGTGCAAGCAGTACATTAAAGGTCTTAGTTTCCAATACAAACCTCTCAGCCCTAAGTATCCCTGTGCAGAGACCCTAAATCCCCAGACCGTGACAGTTTTTGGCATATGGGAGGAAACTGGAGCACCTGGAGGAAACCCACACAGTCATGGGTAGAACACCCTATCTCACCTCTTTGGATCTACAAAGCTCTCTCTCTCTCAACTTTAGTTAGGCTGCAGGGAAGGGGGTCTTAGGATTAGGCTGGGAGAAAGAGAGTCTTAGGATTTGGCTGCGGAGAAGGGAGTCATAGGTTCAGGCTTGGAAGATAGGGTTAGTATAATGGAAGGAAAGGGTTAGTGTGAGGATTAGGATAAGGGTTAGGGTCAGCTTAATACTTAATACTCACCACTTGCCGCTGCAGATTCGTGCTGGGGATGTTCAATTTCTTGTCCTCGACGTGGCTGAAGCAATTGATTACAGAGCCTTTTGCAAAAGGGGCGTTTTTACTACTGACCCAAACCTTACATGCTAGTGCCAGCATTCCTCATTAGCTGCAGTCTTCCTTTACATGGTTGTCATTGCTGCCATTCTATCATGTACTATTTCTGTAATCACCTGCTCTTTTGCCCTGAAGCTTTTATTTATTGATAATTTCTCAAGCTATTACTGTTTGTTAGTACTTCACAATTTCCTGTGCTGTGCTTCCCGTAAGCCACTGGCTTTTGCCATCCTATGACAACACTTTTTTTCTTATTTTTTGTAATGTGACTTCTTGGTCATACTTTTTCTCACTGCATCACTGTTTTTGTTTTGTTCTATATATTAAAAGGTTTAGCAACAGCATTAAGTATTACCATCAAATCTTGCTCTAGTGCACACGTGTGTGTGTGTATGGGGGAAGGGGGTCCACAATCCTGATGGCATTTGCATATGGGTCTGCTAAAAGAAAAAGTAATTTCTAAAAATGTTTTTTTCTGGTCAGTCCTTTAGAGAATTAAATGGGCATTAAAAATGTAGATAAAATATAATGTATATACCATTGCTTCTTATATTTCCATAATTCAAGATCATGATTCAAGATTTATTTTATGTAGGACCTTCCAGGTCTAAACACTTTCACCAACTGTATAGTTATATCATGTTATGAAATGTAATATTTGACAATAAAATTAATTTTATATTACTACAAGTACAATACTACTACTACTACTACTACTACTACTACTATTAGCACAAAAAACTTCTTCTTATATGCCTAAAAAAAAGCACACTTTTAGGAGAAATTTGTTGCATGTTCAGAGAGCTGTTCTTCGGTATATAAACATATATTGAACAAGGACTAAGGAAAAAAAATCACTTAATGCACACTCTTAGGAACTAACATCGTACCTGGAGACAAAATTAAAATAAATTGCAGGCTAGGAGTGGGGTATAAGGATTGTCAGATCTTAGATCCTAAACTCCTTAGATACAGCAAAATGCTGCCAATAATTAGTAATATAGGGCCTGATTCAGACCTACGCTCGCATGCGAGCTAACGCTGATCGTAAGCGTAAAATCACCAGAAAAAACACACTGCGCATGTGCATAGTGACAACTTCCGGTCGTACCAAAGACCTTTTCGTAGCGGCGATTCGGGCGTGCGTATTGTTTGCGTTTTTTCCGACGATGGGGCATGTTTATAGTACGAAGTCAGTACGGACGCTGGAGTTAAGGGGGGGAGCCATTTAAATTGTACAGTATTGGCGTGCTTAGGCCGCTACGAACAGCGCGTCGCTACGAAAATATGTACGAACACATGGAAAATTTAGGGCAGGGTTCGGCGGGCGTAATGAAAGGAAGGTAAGGGGAGTGTCGTGGGAGTGAAAGTTTTTACGCTGCAGCGGTAATACGCTCCGCTCTCATGCGTAGATCTGGATCAGGCCCATAGACCCTAAATATTACTAATTATTGGCAGCTTTTTTTTGCATTTAAGGAGTTTAGGATCTAAGATCTGACGATCCTTATACCCCTCTCCTAGCCTGCCATTTATTAAACAGGTGGCTGGTTTGCTTGCAAGCAGGTTCATTGATACCACTGTATAGCAGCAGGGGGCTGCCTGTTGGTAACTGGTTGATTAAGCCAGGATTAGGAACCGATATTAGCACAAGTCTATTAATTGTTGTTTTACAAGGTTTACCTTACCTGTGTCTATATTTATTCAACCAGATATAACCTATTGTTCTAATTCTACTTTAACATACTTTTGAGGAGTTTTACTCCATTGATATATTGTTGCTAATCTAGAGCCACTTGTGCCCAAATTTCCCTGCTTTATACAGTGACCAATCTATTGTTTAAACTGGGTCTAAATACAGACCTCTAAGAGCATATATTTTTGAAACTTCTCCTGCTTCTAGTTAAGTTACATATTTGGTTAGGGGTTCTAACTAGCTGTATAGGCATCTATCATATAGGCAGTTATTGTAGAGGACAGGAGGCCCTTTGTTTATTTTTAATCACTGTTTCTAACTTCTTTACACAAACCTATTCTATCTTTTACACTTCGCTACATTTATCCTATATTTTAAATGTATCAATAAAATTTATATATTTTAAATTTGTCTCCAGGTACGATGTTAGTTCCTAAGAGTGCGCATTAAGTGATTTTTTTCCTTAGTCCTTGTTCAATTTATTATTAATTACAGCAGCACCCCTGAAAGTTAATTGTGTATTTGAACACTATTATTATTATAAAGTTGGAACCACTTTGTCCCTGTACTGGTGCAGAAAATATATCTCTCTGTTATATAAACATATATATAACATATAGTTATTAGTATGGTGACAATTCGCAGCCTACTTTAAATGTATATGGGCCTGATCCTTGCCTTCACCGATGCGCTGTGCTTACTAAAGCATAGCATATCGGCATGTACTCCCCCCCGACACTCCCCCCTGTCCCTAGCTTACACTGGCTGAAAGCTACCCTAACTTTAGCCGGCGTAAGCGAGGGTAAATACGCTGAGACAGGAGCGTATTTACTAAAACCCCTCCCTCCCTCATTACACTACTTTCCCCCGCCTACCTACACTAACCTTTTCGTAGTAACAGCAAGGAACGCCCCCTCATCCATTACTACGCCACTACTATGGACGCCCGATACGCAGATCGGCCTTTCAGCTGATCGTCCGACATATTAACGCCGGGCTTTGTAGTCCTCGATCAGGCTCTATGTGTTCAGATTTGTTTGGCTGAAAGTAATGTACAATATGTGAATGTCATGTCATAAAGAAACAACACATTTAACACATTTTAATAATGCTACATTCAATGTAGCAACCTGAATGTTACATTTAAAATGAACCTGTAGTGCAAATAAAGCACATTTGAAAACAGGCTGGGCTGGTTTTTTCAAATGTGATGTTGCTTCTAACAAGTACAAGGACCTCACATAAACCATGATTACCCTAGGTTACCCTAGGCTGGTTTTGTGACTTTTCCATAGGGTGTTGAAACATACTGTATTTATAGTATGGATTTTTTATCATTGTCTTTTGCCATATTATTACCCACATCTGATTACACTGATAATCAAATCTAAATTGTTTTTTGTCACAAAAGTACATATGAGTGCGCTGCATAGTGTTGTATGCGCTTAATACAAGCAAGTGTTTTAGAATTACACAGCAAATAAGAGTTTGGATTGAGACCCAGTTCAAGTTTACAACATTAAGTTTATTAACAACACATGCATGATAAACAACTAGCACACTTTTTCAGTGTGCTAGTTATTTACCATACATGTGTTGTTAATGAACCTAAGTTATATGATGCATATGTATATGATGCATATGTTGATGTATATGTTGATATATATGATTTTCAACTGTGACTTATCTCAGGAACAACGGCCCAGATCCAGACCTAAGTCTGTGTTATGAACTAGCATGTTTCATATTTATGCAAGTGTAAATACTATGCACTCCCCCGGACACTCCAACCAGTTGTAAGTAATTACACTGGCTTATGCCTGCTGATCCCTACCTTAACTTTTGTAATCGTAACTACGGCAGGATGTAACTACACGATGGTCGTAACTAAGTAACCCAGCATATAATGTACGATTTAAATGCCTCCCCCGGCCTACATTCCGTAACTGGAGTATTTACGGCAATCATAATATAGGCATGCCCTTTCGTCCATTCTTACGCCAAAGTTACGGACGACCGATTTTCAACTACGGCCAACACCGAGTTACGACAGGAAGTAGTCACTGTGCGCATGAGCACTGCCTATTTTTAGACGAGGTTACGTTACAGCAGGTGTATTTACGCCCGCAGGTGTAGTTTTGGATCAGGCCCAACATCTCTAAACTGTCCAACAGTAGTCATTTGGTATGTTTGGACTCCACTTGCCCTAATACCACTTTTTCATAATGGAAATATCCTGGTGGAACTCTTCACCAAGATTGGATGGGAAGACGTCAAGAAGTCCAAGAAGTGGACTTGTAGAGACATGTTATACCCTATAATCTCATGCTCTTTGTAGTTGTTTGCCTTATTGTTCCCTAAGAAGTTGTGAGAAATGTTCACAACTTTTTCAGATGGATTTAACAGGCCATCAAAGCGCACATGCAGCATCAGTTCTTTTATTTAAGGACCAACAAAGATCCTTTATTTAAGCTTTGCCTCACTGACCCTTAAGAATTTCTCTCCGTTCTTGCCCCCTCCCCCACCCAGTTGATTAGTATAGATACATCTGTGCCACCGTTAATCGGCAAAAATGTGTTTGTACGGTCACTTAACTCTTTTCTGCTTCTCACCTTTCTTCCTGTTTTTCTTCCTTCCAGTTTTTTTATTTAGGTGCTTAACAGAGGAGGCACAAAATTGTGATCAATATGTACACACACACACACCAGACTCAATTGACCCAGCCACTAGGAGCTGCAAATAAAATCTTCCATAAACATACCTCCCAACTGTCCCGATTTTCGCGGGACAGTCCCGATTTCGGGGGACTGTCCCGCTGTCCCGCCCGCCACCAGCCTTGTCCCGCTGTTCAGACCAAGTTGTTTTTTTTTAAATTTTTTTTTTTTTTTTTTTAGCCCCATCGCATGCGCATGCGCAGCGCTCTTCAAAACCTTATCTGCGGGGTCTGCGGTCACGTGTAGAACAGCAAATACAGGGCTCCAATGGGAGCTCTGTAATTGCTGTTCATCACGTGACCACACCCACCAGACAACGCCCGAGACGTCGATGATCAAGCAGCTGTGGAGCAGAGCACCGCGGAGGAAAGAAGATTTAAAGGTAAGAAGTTGAAAATGAGTGGTTCTCTTTGTGACATCTGAATGGTGAACTTAATGAATGGAATGGGAGGCTGGAGGAAGACTAAAGTAAACACAGAGCGCGCTGGAGAGGACATTTATTTATATGAGAGAAGATCATGGAAGCTTACCACCCCAGGGCCTGGCATATAGGGGCAGGGAGAGAGGGAAATAAAATCTCAGGTGTCTGTGCAAGGAATGTGGACAGGACAGTGTGGGGATATGAATAGGGCAGAAGCTCAGTATTTAAGGCTCTATGAATAAGCCAGGGAAAGCCTAAGAAAAAGAGGGTGGAATCACTTTAATACTATTCTATACACAAAGAAGTTTTTAGTTCTTTCTGCGCTCACTGTGCCTCCTCACTTCCCACACTGCTGGAACCCAACCCTTTTTTAACAGCATTCGACAAAAAGTACAAGACACACCCACTTCCCTAGACACGCCCTCTGGGTGGTACATGACACACCCACTTCCATTGACACGCCCAATGGGCGGGGAAATTTTGTCCCTCTTTCCGATTCTCAAATGTTGGGAG
>WWET01001875.1:132637-147993 GCA_011038615.1 Limnodynastes dumerilii | reverse complement strand
AAAGAAAAGATAAGGTGCGGGAGTACGGGATGTTACTGACCCAACGTCTGGAAAGGCAACTATCAAACCTGATGTAGCTATTCGCATCGGTTTCTTTCACGAATGTGTTGGTGGTTGGTGGTTAGTTTATTCGTGGTTGTTCTAGGGGCTTGGATCATGAGGTCTAAGACTGTCTCCTCCGAACTTAAAAGTAAAGAGGAGGCCATAATTATTCAGGTTCAAATTATTGGCGAAGAGCTCAAACTCTTCTTGTGATCCATTCCAGACGACTATCAAGTCGTCAATATATTGACCATATAAGACAATGGGGTACGGATGAGTGTTGGAATAAATGTGATCTCGCTCCCAGTTTCCCATATATAAATTGGCAAAACTGGGAGCGAAGATCGTTCCCATCGCCGTCCCCTTTGTCTGCAGGTAATATACGCCCCCAAAAATAAAATAGTTACTTTTGAGCACGAATCGTGCACAGTGTACCAGGAATCTCTGCCTAGGACTTCTTCTAGTGCCAGACGTTGGGTCAGTAACATCCCGTACTCACAATTCGTTCGAGTTAGACGGAATTGTTCTGATCTAGTCACTTTCGACCAGCAAGCTAATTATTTTAGGGACAAATTTGTGGAAAGGGATTACCCTAAAGAAATTATTGATTCAAGCCTAGCCAGGGCCAGAAATAGAGATCGCAATTCCCTTCTTGAATACAGAACTAAAATGACTGATGAACAGGATAAAATCTGTGCCTTTACCACTCAATTCAACACTGCCAATGGAGAAATTAAAAAGATTTTGACTAAACACTGGTCAGTGTTAAAGATGGATCCAGTCTTAGGTCAAATCTTACCTCCAAATCCAGTAGTTAGGTTTAAAAGGGCTAAAAACCTAAAATCCTCTATAGCACCTAGCTTTCTTAAACCTTTAGAATCCACAGGACCTCTGTTTTTGTCCAAACCCACCGGCTTTTATCCCTGCAACAAATGCAAGGTTTGTTCTTTATGCCATCCTGAAAAGAAGACCTTTCAGAATACAGCCGGTGACAAACAATATAAAATAAAACACTACATGAATTGTTTGTCCACCTATGTAGTGTATATGGTTGAGTGCAGATGTGGACTGCGCTATATAGGCAAGACTAAGAGGATGTTCAAGATAAGGATTCTTGAACATCTGCGAAACATAAAACATCAGTTTCCTAATCATAGTCTGTCTAGACATTTTACACAAGTCCATGGATCTAATATAGATGGATGTAAGGTTAAAGCTATTGAGTGGGTATCCAGAGATGTGAGGGGTGGAGATAGAGACACCAAATTATTGCAAAGAGAAACTTACTGGATTATAACCCTTGACACTTTAATGCCACATGGGTTAAACGAAGGGTTCGAACTTACTCCTTTTCTTTAAGGGTTAAAATATTTATTTAGACCCAATTTTTAAAAAATGTGAACTAGCACTTTTGTGAGATTTTAAATAATTTTCTAATAACAATAAATAATTAGTTTGATCGTTTAACCTCCTCCTAAAAATAGTTCTTTTTAAATATTTTATATTTATTTATTCTTTACTAAATAAGCACTTTAGTATTAGTACTAGGGGTATAGATTTATTCTTATGCTATTACTTATATATCCCCTAAGTAGAAATTATTGTATAGCCCTTTGTGGAATTTGTTGTTTCTGTAATGTATCATTATGTGATAATGTTATTGAATGTGATTTATACTGAAAATATTCCCCTGATTGCAATCAGGTTGTAATTTTTATCATGAGTGTAAGATCTTTATTAATCTGTTCTTACGGTTTGAAGTTTAACTGTCTTTAATATGTATATGTGTCAAACATTAGTGATGTATAGGCTCCTTTAAGGAGCAGTTGAGAATAGGATCACATCGAGTAGCACACAGTATATAAAGACAGACTAGGAATAGGAGCCCCCACCCCCTGATGAAGTCATCCAACGTATGATGAAACGCGTTGGGGAGGAGCCCACCGCTGTCTCCACGTGTGTCCAGTCGCCGCTTTGTTTACATCTAGATCCGGGACGCTGGATATCGGCTATGGAGCGCTGAGGAGCAGCGAGTATTACATGCTTTTATACACTTTTTATCTGGTACGCATTATCAGTGCACCGGCCATTGTATTAATAAATTTCTATTTTCACCTAGTTGCGCCCCCTTCTCTCTTTCTTTACTCATTTATATATATATAATAATATATATATAATATATTTATTTATTTATTTTTTTTTTATTTTTTTTTTAGCTGCTGTATTTGAACAAAATCCTTTCACCAGTCAATGAAAATACAGCGATGGATACCTTGGATCTGGAGGTTGGGATTTTTACAATGTAGAAGAGTTACAGTTTCGACGAACCAGGGCATGTAGTCTATCTAGCAGCCTGGTCTTCACTAAAGCCTCTGATTGTGGGGATAGGCTGGGCTGCTGACACCACTTCCGTGCAGTCTAAAAACATTGCCACCCAGGATATGTAATAATGTCGCAGAGACAGAGTAGCAGGAAAGCACAGGGAGCCTGGCGCTATAACCGGCAGTAAATGGCTGGCACTGCCAGGACCATAAAGGTTCTGCTGGCCAGTGAATGGCCGGAAGATACTCGCCTACGGCTCTGATTGGCAGGGTGGCCTTTCAGTAATCATAGCAGCCAGAAGGCCATAAAAGGCAGAGGGAGGAAAGGCGCTCCCACTACAGCAGTAGCTGCTGGAAACCGACATGTGTAGACCATGCATGATGCAATGGCCTGCAGGGAACAATTCCTACAGTGTACACTGGGACAGGACAGCGAGATCTACTTACAGAGAAGGTGAGAACTTACATGTCACCACAATTAGAAGGTTAGAATGTACGATTTCGAATTTGTTTTGTATCCCTCTTGGTTCAGCCTCACTTGTGTCTTACACTACTTATAAGAGTAGGGGACAGTGTCAATTTTGTGTTTAAGTGCTTTATTTTTACATTGCTTAAACTGCACCTAGAATGACAAGGCTTTCTATTATTAGTATGGGGCAAGACAAAAGTGGCAGAGAGATAAATAACCATATAGAACCCTGCTGGATTCAAACTTTATGGGAGTAAATAATTGGGACCCTACCTTAATATTTCCACACCATCTCCATGTTATATGGGGTTGGTGCAGAAGTATAGATTGCATGTAAGACCTTTCTATACAATCAGTATACCTCCCCTGTCCTGCCTTGCCTTCATGATGAATGTATCTCGCCTTGCCGCCAGAAACACTTCCATTAGGAAATTCTGGATCTGTAGGATCTGGTCTACTGTCTGGAACAATTTATTTAAGTGTCATTGTAATACAGACAAATAGCTTGTGTTAATTATATCAACCGTCTGACAATAGAGTATTAATGTAAGTGACCTTCTTAATTTTTACTTTGCCTTGTATAGACGCAGACGGGAATCCTAAGGATCGTGAACTGCTTCAAATGTTTTTGATGATGCATCCTTGGTACATCCCTTCTGGGGATCTTGCCAAGAAACTATTTTCTCTATATCCTTTTAAAAATATGATATCTTGTTTTAATTAAGTATATTTAAAGAATTGTAATAAAATGCAGGCAGAAATTTATATTAAAGAATACAAAGCTCAGGTTAGGAGATAAAATCATGAATTCACCTTTCACCTTATTAAAAGAGAAACACTATACATTGGGCTAGATCCGGAGCTAGTTGTTATGTTAGAATGCATAGCGTATTTACGCTAGCGTAATTTCTATGCACTCCCCTAGGCTCTCCCCTTGGTCGTATGTGCTCTGGCAGTTTTACACTGCCTAACTTTCCATAACATAACTACTGACGTACGTAATGGACTTACATACGTGACGGCCTAACCTAGCCTATACTGTCCAATTTAAATGCCTCCCTCCTCTTCCAAAGCGTAATTACGGGTGTCGTATTGACACGGGGGACAGGGGGCCCTTCTTTATTTATGCTGATGGTACGTACTTTAGGAGTAAATAAATACAAATAGCCGATTTGACGTCATCGGCTAGCGTAAATACGCTAGTGAACTTTGCTCAGTATCTGGGCCATTGTTTGTAAAAAAAAAAAAAGAAGAAAAAACAAAGACAAATGTTAACAAAATGATTAACTATATTGGTAATAGTTTGGGACTTTCATTGGGAATGGTCATACCAAAGGCTCAAATGGATGTTTTCTTTTTTATACCACTCTTAGAAGGTACTTTAAGCTGTGTTATCTATATCTGTCTATATACAAAGCAGCAGACAATAAACAGCATTCAGAGAATTTGCATTTAATTATGGAAAAATATACAGATAAGTGGTCCTTCTTGGCCTGTGCAAAGGTCTAAATAGCCATCGGAGTATTTATTTGACTAAAAATTGAATTCCAGAATTATAATATATAAACATTGCAGTAGTGTTTAACAGATCATAAAACCTCCACTGATAATTTATCAGAGCTGCCTCCTTAAAGAGGGCTCAATTCACAAAAAAGTAAAAATATGCAATTAAAAAACACCAAATAATGAACAACAATAACACAGTGGTAATTTAATAAATTCATTGATTAATACAATATCACTAATATTTAGTTTGGGTATGTAAGTCTATGATCAAAATTTGTATTTATTAGCCAAGTCAAAATTAAATAGTGGGATTCCTTTATCTGTTGTGAGCTTCTTTCATGCTGTATAAGAATGGGAAGAAGAAAGAAATGACAAGGCAGAGATTGGTCTGAGTGTAGTGTTAGTGATTAGTCTGATTAAACCGCTTGTGAAAAAGAATTAAGGAACACAATGATCCCCTTTTTTGTGATACTATCACATACCAAATTAGAAAACCTCTAAAATGAATTTGGGTTTAGCATACATATTTGTCTGTGTATTAGAAGTAGCGGTATGCATAATCTTATAATCAGATCTAGGATATGAAGAAGCGCTTGTGGAGTCTGAATAAAGGTTTATTTATAAAACATTAAACATAATAATAAAACAGCAAAAATCAAAACTAAAGGAGAATAGGGTTAGATAATAGAACAATTGGAACCAAGTTCCGCCAATCAAATCAATAAAGGATAAAATTGTATCATGAAACACATGCAGCTGTTGATCAGGCAGCTGCATTAGATATTATAATTTGTAGATCCCTATGGTGAGGAACTAACCGATTTTGATGACACAATTTAAAAATATACTCCGGACAAAGTATCAGATGGTATAAGGCAGATCCTGCCTTTGTAGTGTAGCAAAATGTCAGCTTTTTTGTAAAAAGATATTAAATAGCCAAACTAAATGTTCCCCGTTCAGCAGTATCTGCCAGGGAGACAAACAAATCCTGTATAGTATAGCAGTCTTGCTTCCTAAAATATAGGGGAGACAACGTGACTAAAGCTGACTCCAGTTGTAGAGAGAGGCACACAGAGGACTTCAAATATTAGGCTAATAGCCATAAAGCGCACACGACTTAGATATATGAAGCGGTTTGAACACAGTCAATGGTAAACAGTACAAGTGGATATATGCTCACCGCTCTACCCATGTTAACTGTGGAAGCCGTTGTCAAGTCAGCAGAGAGTAGGGTGGTTGATGAATGCCTCTGTACGCACTGAATGGTGTATGAAGTAGGGCTCCGATATAGCCAGTATCCGGCGGCGTCCCCGCTGGCCGGTCGGCTCAGTCGGCGTCGGCGCCCAGAATGCACATGGCTGTAGTGCGTCTGGACCGGGCCACGTGATTTCTATCCACCAATTACACGTTAGTGAGCTCAAAAATGCCACAATGTGGTGAGAAGTCATCAACTGGGTCATAAATTATAGAAGATAGGCAGAGTTGGGTCCAATGGTAACACCTCAACGCGTTTCTCTACCGATCTGGTAGTTTCATCAGGAGGATTGATACCTCTGTGCCTCTGGTGGGATATTTAAGTGTTTGGGTTGATTAAGGCACATGATTTGTTAACCCCTAATGCAAGTAAGGTCAATAGAATCAGCACAATATACTGCATAATTTATAATTAAATATTCTAACAGAGAGTGGTATAGTTAAGAACTTTGAAAAAGCTGTCTCTACCATGAAATACTTTGTACCCTCCCCCAGAATAAAAAGTTTAAAATACAGTACGTCAATGAAGTCTCACTTGCATCCCTGATGCAATTCCAGGGTTGCCGACTCTTCCGGAATATTCGGGAGACTCCCGAAATGTGGGCAGGTCTCCCGGAAGAGCCGTCAAAGCTCCCACAAGCCCCACCAGCCATCAATTATGACTGTAATCCCTAGCGATACTAGGGATGTACGGGGCTTGATGATGTCATCAAACCCCATCCATCCCCTGTAACAAGAGAGATTACAGGAGTGATTGACAGAGGCGGCGCTTAATGACTCGATTTGCCTAAATTGCATCATTAAGCCCCGTTCCCTTGCAGAAATCCATGGCTTCCCCCCCGGGTTCTCCCGGAGGGAAGCTCTAAAAAGTCGGCAACCCTGGTAAATTCACATAGGACAGAACTGTAACCAAATTACATTCAAAGTTTTCCTTAAAGAAAGCAGAGATTTGGCAACAGTTTTCACCTGTTACAGTATTTGTGCAAAACAGCAGCTTTGTGAATTGAAGACAATTGTCCTCTTGTCTCGCTACCAGGAGGAGAAAAATGGCTTCCTGCAGTGAAAAGTCTATTTGATGCTGATTGGAAGACTGGTCCTTGCCCAGTGCAACCCGTACAACACTAGACTTCAAACTGCATTACATTCATTTAAAATGATTGAGCTCTATTGACTCATTGAGTCCAGCAGGTGAAAGTGTACCCAGTCTAAAAATCCAATATGCCTCTCTCTGGCAAAGACAGGCATATTGGTCTCCCCCTCGTGAAGTTAATTTTATAATCTTAATGCCTTTGATGCTCAGAGACTCGGGTTTTTCCCCCTGTTTATCGTTGACATGTCTAGACACAGAATTAAGTCTATTGTTTTTCTGTACGTTCCTCCGATGTTCGGAAAAACGTATATGGAGCTGCCTCGTAGTCCTCCCACTATATTGTAACCCGCAGGTACAAATAATTTGGTAGACTACGAATATAATCAGATCTATCGGTCAATCGTCTTTATGGGATACAGATATGTAATAAGAAACACTGAACTATAGTGTTAGAATTTCAAACAATATTCTTTACTTGATGTAGTTAAAAAATGCATGTGTACCAGAAATAAATATGAATCAAGTGAATAATGGTAAGTTTAACTGTCCGTTTGTTCCAAGGGGTGTGGGTTCCCACTGAGAATGGCCCTATTTGGAAAAGGGCCATTTTCTGCCTCTTAAAAGAGGCAAAGCAGTCAATCCCTGCTTCTTAGGTGTGATTCTGGCCCATGATGGGGAACAGGGGGGCTGGAGACACATGATGGAGATACTGGGGGAGAAGTGAATTGGGAATACTGGGAAGCTGGAGACACATGAATAATATATAAAAGAAAAAGGAAGGTTGCAGAAATGACTGTGTACCCAAATTGAGACTAAAACGAGTGCACAGTCCTGTATATAAATAAGGAAGAGCTCAGCACAAACCTGTATATAAACATCGGGGTCCCCCTGCCATAGGAGCAGGATGTCATTTATATAACAAAGCCACATGGGTGTATACTGTGTATACACCTCATGGGCCTCTGAAAAAACGACATCCTGCTCCCACCACCCCAGGTACAAATTTGCAAACGTGAGGGCACAAGCCGTGCGCATTGCTGTGCCCCGTAATTGAAAATAATAGCAATTGTCAAAAAGGAAATAATTCCTTTTAAGCACAAAGGACAATAGATCTAAAAGAAAATCATTGTGTGCATCTACAACTCCAGACCTCATGAAATACTTAATGGCATGCATACCCCTCTCATGCTGTATGCTTGAATAGAGGGACTCCAAATCGAAGCTATCTAACCATATATTAGCCGGAACATAGATGTCCTTGATCTAAGCTAAAAGGTCCTGGGTGTCTTGTATGTACAATGGCAATGTCAAAACATGTGGTCTAAGATGGGCATCTATATATTTACTTGCATTTTCCGTAAGCGATAAATTCCCCAAGACAATAGGATGCCCCGGGGGCACTTAAGGTCCTTGTGTACCTTAGGCAGTAAATAAAAACATTTCTGGAGTGAGGTAATGTTAGAAAATTGTACACTTTATTGTTAATGACACCTTCATGTTTGGTTTCTTGTAGTAATAAATTCTATGCCTTTAAACATTTCTCAGTGGGATTGCCTACAAGTTTTCTTTAACATAACGGATCATTAAGTTGGCGTTTGGCCTCAGTTGTATACATGTGAGATGGCCACAGGACAACATTGCCCCCCTTGTCGAAGGGCTTCACAATTGTGTCATGCCCCTCCTTAATTTCCTTCAGTGCTAACTTTTCACCTTTTGTCAGATTATAATTGTGATCCCCCATATTCTTATGGGGCATACGTTTATTGAATTTGTCAGTGTCCAAGCTGTCAAATTCTTTAAAAGATTCAATCATCTTAGTCATATCCTCATTAACCTGAGTCAAAGTAGTTTCATAATGAGTGATCAAAATCTTAAGTAGATCAATAGAGCATTTTGTAAGGGTAGCTTTCCATTCTTTATGCAATGCTGATGTACATAAGTTAAAAGTTGGAAAGACCTTAGGGCTTATCCCTCTGGGTGTTACCCCATTATTGACATAATTTTACACATCACTAAATTCCACCATTTTTGCTTCTTAGGTGTGAATACGGCCCATGCTGGGGAACAGGGGGGCAGGAAATCCATGATGAGGATACTGGAAGGGGGAGAAGTGAATTAGGAATACTGGGAAGCTGCAGAGACAATGAATGATATATAGTCTGTATTGCGTTGCGGTTTTTAAGATGAAGTGGGAATTATATAGCAGAGTTAGAACACCGTCTGTGTTGTATAGTGGTGATTATGATTTACTTTCTTTTATTGTGGTTACAAGATTGTGTTTTATGACGCTTACTACAATCTAGGATGATCACTGGTGTTAAATTATTAAACAAGGGCGCAAATTTATAGTTTGCAAGGGGGCACCAAACACTAGCACTGGCCCTGCATGCCCAAAACGAACTCGAAGCCCAAACAAGAAACTGTGAGTTTACAAACTTCACAGATTTATGAAAAGAGAAAAAGGGTGTCCATGAATGATGTGAGGGAGTCAGACATTTGTAATTCAAATACTGTAATCCTAGAGAAGCCTCCAGTAGGCAGTAATCACATTTTACTAAATTTAACACAGGACAAATGCCACTGGGATGGCTATTGGGTATGTTTAATGTGTCTTTAATATGTTCATTTTGCTTAATAATTTAAAATTTATGTTTGAGATTTGTATTTATTGTGTATGTTTTTAAAACTTTTAGCAGGTGACTCAGGATATAGGTGATGTTCCTGGCTGCATCCTGAGACTCCTGCAAAGAACACATGGGGCTGGATCCAGACTTAAGTAAGTGCTTGAAATTAGTTACTCCTGGGCTAAACCATGTTGCGAAGGAGTCAAGTTAATTGTATTCTTTGCATGCAGGGATATATCTTTGAATTGCTTACTGCACACAGATACTGACCAGCTTTAATAATTACACTGCTATTTAGACTTGGGATAGGATACATCACCTCTAAACTCAAATACTGTTTGCAACAGATGAAATATGACTCCCCTGCAATCAACATGGTTTAGTCCAATTAGTAACTAATTTCAAGCACTTAAGTCTGGATCCAGCCCATAGCCACTAGAGGTGTGATAGAACGTAACTCTGGCCTTTTGAAAACCTATATTTAGTGCATTGATAAATTTACTCCCCTGAAAAGGTGTCTGATATTGTGCTGGCTGCTGTCTGCTTCATAATCTGGCATTATATCAACCATTACCTGATATTATTGAAGCAGACAGTAAACAAGCCTCTCCTAGCCATTTGAAGTGGTGTAGGCTACAGAGGGGGGAGGGGGATGCAGATAAGGGATGGAGCAATAATTATTTTACATGTAAGTGACATATGTGTCCTAAATAATTGTGTACCCTTTTCAATTAATAATGAAATTATGAATTGTTGCATAAAAATTTACAAATAAATAAGTCCATAAACATACATTTCTGACCATAAATTGTCTTAATATAAATACCATGTATATTTAAAGCAAATTGCAAGAAAAGGGATGTTGAAAACCTAAACAAGCAAAATTCAAACAATTGTAATGAAGATGTTTTTTTTCACATTGTTTATGTGAATTTACACAAATATATGTAAACAACGTTATTAAAATAGTAAAAAACCATTTTATTTGAAAAAAACTAAAAATATATTTATGTTGCGCAGGAATTTGCGCACTGCACCATCCCTTTTTTGTTTTTAAATGTATTGTTATGTGGAAGTTCCTAACAAACCAACCATTTCAGCCACATAAAAATCCCTGATGCTAAAGTACTTGGTTTGGTAAATTGGGTGGATTTTTAGGTTGATAATCAATTCTAAATAAATGTGGTCTGTTTTTTTGTTTTTGTTGTTTACCTTTTTCTTATAATGAACACAGCATTAACTTGGAGAAAATCCTACAATCAGTTGTCTGTATTGTCTATTTTTATACCATGTTAAATTATTGCAATACAGCCATTAGGCACACCTTTAAGCCATAGAAACATAGAAAGTGATGGCAGATAAGAGCCACATGGTCCATCCAGTCTGCCCAATAGTTTATTTAAAACTATACTGACCCTAGATCCTATTTACCCTCAATTTAGTTTAAGATTTAGGATATCCTTATATTTATCCCAAGCATGTTTAAACAGATGGCAGGCTATTCCACTTATCTATCACCCTTTCAGTGAAGTCATTTTTCTGCCTATTTCCTCTGAAACTACCATTCTCCAGTTTATATTCATGCCCCTCATGTTCTATTACACCTCTTCCTTCGAATGCCACCCTCCTCTAGCCGGTCACAACCGTTGATATATTTGCTGCTATCCTATCACCCCTCTCCCTTCTCTGCTCCAACCTATACATGTTTAGTTCCTCTAGCCTTTCTTGGTATGATTTATGACACATGCCATAGACCATTTTAGTTGCTCTTCTTTGCACAGTCTCTAGTGTATTTATGTCTTTCTGGAGATATGGCCTTTAGAACTGAACACAGTATTCTAGGTGAGGTCATACCAACGATCTATAAAGGTGCATCACTACTTCTCTCTTTCCGCTACTAATTCCTCTCCCTATGCAACCAAGCATCTGACTTGTCTTTCTCATTGCTTTGTTACATTGCTTGGCTACCTTTAAGTCATAGAAAATAATGACTCCTAGATCCCTTTCTTCCTCAGTAGATTCTAATGTAGTGCTATTAAGCATGTATTGAGCCTTTGGGTTTTTGTGCCCCAAGTGCATGATTTTGCATTTTTGGGCATTAAACTGCAGTTGCCACACTCTTGACCATTCCTCCAGTCTACCTAGATCATCCCTCATTTGCTCTACCCCTCCTGGCATGTCTACCCTGTTACATATCTTTGTGTCATATGCAAAAAGGCATATTTTCCCCTCGATACCACAGGCAATATCACCTATAAAAATATTAAATAGCACTAGTCCAAGTACAGAACCCTTGGGTACTCCACTGGTTACCTCACCATCCCCAGAATAGATTCCATTTACTACAACCCTCTTTTGTCTCTCCTGTAGCCAAGATCATATCCATGCAACTATTTTTTTTTTTTATACATTCTTTATTTTGGTTTTTTTCCAAAGTCCACTAGGGACTGATACATCAATACAAAACAACCAGAATTCCGAGGTACAACATTGTTCCAAGTTATAACATCACATTACACATAACATTAGCGAGAGTTTGTGACATGCACTCCTGAAATGTTAGTGGGCTTGTGGCGAAAAGTCGAAGGATAAAAGAGATGGAGGTACCTACAACAAATATAAACTATCTACCATGAAATGGAACCTCGAAACCATTTTGGAGGGGGAGATGGTTCCCTTGAAACATACGTGCTTGACAGACTGAGTAATCGACAGGGGCTGTCTTAGCTTGGGAGATGTACCGGTCTGCATGGACAGGAGACATGAAGAAGTGAAGTGACCAAAACACACCGGACCGACAAGACAAGACCAGACGAGACAAGACAAGACCAGATGAGACAAGACAAGGCATGACACGTAAGGAGGAGGAAGGTCAGGTCTAAGCATAGCAACCCTACGCATGTGATCGGGGAGGGACAGGTTGAAATGAGGATCTTGAGATCAAAGTGACAGCCTTTTAGGTAGTGGAAGGGTTGAGTGCATCAGTGTAGGAGGGGGAGGTTTGAATTCTAGCCAATAGAACCAACTGGCCACGTGCTGGGAGGCCTGCTCAGGGGTTACGAACAAGGTTTCTTCCATGGACTTATAGTAGTCTATACGGGAAAACCAGTCTTCCATAGAGGGAGGCAGGGTTGCTTTCCAGCAGAGAGGGATCTGTGATTTAGCAGCGTTGTTCAAATGTCGAAGGAGGGTCTTTTTATAACTAGAAATTGGCATTTGGGAAAAAGAGAGAAGCCAGAACTCCGGGGAATCCGGGACCTCAGGGCCTACTATTTTCCTGGAGATCGAGATAACTTGATTCCAGTAAGGGACAATTCGAGGGCAGGACCAGCAGACATGGAAGAGGGTTCCCACATCGTCACCACACCTCCAGCAGGTGGCCGGGGTACCTGGGAAGATCTTATGAAGCACTGCGGGGACCCTATACCACCTAGTTAATAGCTTATATTGAGTTTCTAACACCGCAACACTAGGAGAGCAGGAACGTGCAAGGCGAAAGACCTTCGACCAGTCGTCCTCAGAGAGGGAATTGGCCAGATCCCTATTCCAAGTATCTATGAATTTCAGCCGAGAGGTAAACAGCGATGTAATAAGTAGTTTGTACATTGCCGAAATGAGGTGAGTGGGGGTCGTCGTGACCAGGCATAAAGCCATAGGGGTACGGGGACCTGCTCATGGCGGTCTTGTTGTTAGTGTGTTGGCAGAAATGGCGAGCTTGAAGGTACGCCCAGAAGTCTTTTTGCTGGAGGCCATAGGTCTCAGCTAGCTCGTGGAAAGGCAGGAGGGACCCTCGCCCCATCAACTGGTGGACCCTGGAGAGGTCAACTGCCGCCCACCTGGAGAATAAGCTATGTGTGACACCTGGGAGGAAGTCTGGATTATAAGTGAGAGGTGTAAGAGGTGAAATAGGAGAGGAGAACTCACATCGTGCACGGAGGTATCTCCAGCACTGGAGCGTGGGGCCGAGAGTAGGATGATTAATTTGTGGGATGACCCGCAACCAGGGTATGATGTGTAATGGAGACTGGGCGAAACAGTTTTCTATGCAACCCATTGGTGTGCATCACCTGGCCTAGACCACTCCAGTATCCTCGTCAGCATGACCGCCCAGTAGTAGCCCTTAACAAAGGGGAGTTGTAGCCCTCCGTTATCTTTATTGCGGAAAAGCGTGGTCTAAGGACATCTTGGTCTTTTTTTGTTCCAAACAAACTGCCCTATTTCGTGTTGGACTGCCTTAAAATACGAGTGTGGGATGGTAATCGGGAAAGTCTGGAGGAGATACAATATCTTGGGCAGAATAGACATTTTAACTATGTTGATGCGGCCCATCCAGGAGAAATCTTTCCCTGACCAGCGTGAGAACTCCTGCTTAATTGTGGTCAGTAGTGGAGGGAAGTTAGCCCGGAACAGGTCCGAGGCAGATTTAGTGAGAGTCACCCCCAAGTATCTCAAGTGGGAAGGGTGCCATCGGAAGGGGAAGCCTGCTTGGAGAGATTGGGTTGAGGGGGCCGTCAGGTTCAACCCCAAAGCGACCGACTTTTCAAAGTTGATTTTTAAGTTGGACAATTTCCCATAGCGGGATAGCTCCTCCATTAGATTAGGAAGGGATATCAGGGGGGAAGTGAGCGTGGCAAGAAGGTCGTCCGCAAAGAGGGCTAGCTTAAAATCTAATCCCCGTATTCTCACACCTTGGATGTTGGGGTTCCGCCGTATCGACCTGGCTAGGGCCTCCATGCAGAGGACAAAGATAAGCGGGGAGAGGGGGCAACCCTGACGGGTGCCATTGCTAATCTGAAAGGAGTCTGAGAGACCCCCGTTAATCCTGATCCGGGCGGAAGGAGAGCTATAGAGGGTTAAGATTCGGTGTAAGCAGAGTGGACCCAGACCTAAGTGCTCTAGAACCCCTTTGAGAAAGCCCCAATCTACCCTGTCGAAAGCCTTCTCCGCGTCGGTGGACAGGAGAAGGGTCTCAGGGCTTTGTGAAGTAACTTGGTGGATAAGGCTGATGAGCTTAGTGGTGTTGTCCCGGGCCTCGCGTCCTGGAACAAACCCCACCTGATCGTTGTGGATGAGCCCCGGCAAGAACTGCTTAAGCCTATTGGCCAGCAGTTTGGCGTACAGCTTAAGGTCTACGTTCAGTAGCGAAATAGGCCTATAGCTGGCACAGACGGAGGGGTCCTTCCCCTCTTTAGGGATGACTGTAATATGGGCAGCTAGGGAATCAGGGGAGAAATAGGCTGCACTAGAAATCTGGTTGTAAGCTGCCAGCATCATAGGGATCAGTTTGTCTCTAAGCACTTTATAGTACGAAATAGGGAAACCGTCCGGGCCAGGGCTCTTCCCGTTGGGGGAGGTTTTAATGGCTAGGTCCAGCTCCTGTGCTGTGAAAGGGGATTCCAGGTGGGCTATGTCCGCCTGGGAGAGTTTGGGGAAATCGCTGTCGATAAGATATTGTCGAATGTCTGAGGCTCTGTCCGGGGGAGACTGGGGTGGTGTCCTCCTCAAGTTGTAAAGGGCGGAGTAGTATTTATGGAAAGTGCGGGCTATAGCTGTGTCGACGTGCTGTACCTGCCCGTCGCTGTCCATAATGGAGGAGATGTAGGTCCTAGCTCTCTCTACTCGCAGTGCCCTAGCTAACATACGGCTAGGCTTATTACCCCACTGGTAGTATCTCGTCTTACACCTACGAACTGCTGCCTTCGTTTGAAAGTTAAGTAGCTCGCCCAGTGCTTTCCGAGTTTCCGTCAGATCGTCTAGGGTGGCCCTGGAGAGGGTTTGTTTATGGAGGGATTCTAGGGTTGAGACCTTCTGGAGGAGCCTGTCGCGTTGGGTATCCCTTTGATTTTTAAGGTATGAACCCAGGTGGATGCAGTGGCCACGGATCACGCACTTGTGTGCTTCCCAAAGAGATATCCTGGAGATGTCCCCCACATCATTTAGAGCAACATAATCTGCCAGGGCCTGCTCCAGTTGAGTGCGGGTATCTAAATTATGTAAGATAGACTCATTGAGACGCCAGTTCCAAGCCTTCTGGGCCTGACGGTGTAACC
>WWET01001875.1:84999-105084 GCA_011038615.1 Limnodynastes dumerilii | reverse complement strand
TGTCTCCATTGCTTCTATGTCTTTCTTCACCAATTCATAGAACATTTCAATTTGGCTGCTCCTGGATTCCAAGGAGTAATATTTGAAGGACATTTCAGTGATTTAGGGCCACTAACTACATACGCGAGCTACTTTACGCTAGCCACTGTAAAATCGCCCATTAGTATTTACTGCGTATTCGCACAGCAGATGTTACACCACGTAACTCTGAACGTATGCACCAGCCACGTATCAACAGTGTAACTACGAACGGATGGGCATACACTAGCGTAAATACGCTACGCGATGAAACGTAACAAGCACCTAGGTCTGGATCTATCAATTATTCACTTCTTAGTCGTAATTTCTGACTATTGCTATATCTTTCCTTGCAAAGTGTCTTTTAAGGGTCAATTTCCTAATTAATTTCATTTTCAAATTGTCTATGTTCTTTCCTTTTTACACCTGGGCCTTTAATGCTTTGAACATTTAATTCTTCCTTTGTGGACCATGATGGTTCATCGTTGTGGTTCCATGGATTTTTTATGTGGTTCATATTATCCCTATGTGGGATTCTTTGTGGTAGGGGTCTCCTAAAATCCCCTTGGTCCCCTGTTTATTTTTCATTTTTTGAATTTGCCTGTTTCGTAGTTAATCCTATCTCTCATAAATCTGGAGGCCATGGTGGTCCTGACTTCATTCTCTTTTTTTTCCACTTTCTTGTGTAGTACCTCCATTTTGGGTTTAAAGTGTTCATGATTCTAAAGTTTTCTTATTTCTATTTCTTTCTTTCCCAGCTCTTTTTTTGCAAGTTAGTAGAACTTTATTCTATTCTTTGATAATTAAATTGATTCCTCGAGCACTCATGTAGGATACCAACCCAGGTTTTCAGGAACTCTTTGTCTTCATGTCCAAATGTTAGACTTTTGGTGAGCCTCAGGCCTCTTGGTATACAGTCTACCTTTAGATACTGTTTCAGGCTGGCCACATCCTACTATGCTTTGGTTTCTTTAATTATTGTTCTCTCAATATCCCAGAAGAGATTATCAATAGTATTTTCTGTCACTGAGTTTTCTTCTATGAAGATTGATTGGCACAGATTCAGTCGTTTGCTCCCTATA
Source organism: Limnodynastes dumerilii (assembly GCA_011038615.1). NCBI lineage: Eukaryota > Metazoa > Chordata > Amphibia > Anura > Limnodynastidae > Limnodynastes > Limnodynastes dumerilii. The sequence goes on along the minus strand of WWET01001875.1, from coordinate 103,984 downwards.
TCCTTTTGTCTGAACATTGTTGCTGGTTTCAATAATTCTTGTGTTAATATGGTATGCTACTTTATATTCCAAAACATCAAAAATAATTGATTCAATACTGAGGAATTCAGTGTAATAGGCCATGCAACACACTTCGGGGTTGATCTTGTGGGCTTCTCTATACCAACTTGTGAATGATCGTCAGGGCTGCAAGTTCCTGGGTGGTTCCGCTGGTGTAAGCAGATCTGAGATGGGGAGGACGAACTAGGGTGTGCACTTAGATGAAGCTTTAAATTGGAATTTTGAGTGATGAATTTATCCTTGTGGTTTTCCTGTTTGCTTTTTCAATAGTTCATATAGAAATGGAAACATACAACATTACACATATAAACATAATATTCTACTTAGATTCTAGTTACTCTTCGGTGTAATTTTTCTCAAGATGTCTCTGAGAATTTGTCCCCACATCTTAGTAACTGTTTAGGGCCACTCTGTTTCCTCTCTGTAAATACTATCACCTACATGATACTAAATAACTATATAAAGTATTGAAAATCATTCTTCTCCTACATAAGCATCTACTTTCCATTTAAGGTTTTGTTGATTTGCTAAACATTAAATTATATATAATTCCAGTTTCAGGATTATCACAGCTTTGTCCTACATGGTTGTACTGTTGGAAACCCTGTCTTGGAAAGATTCATAGCCCTTTTCAATGGTGTTTCTCAGTGGATCCAGCTTATGGTGCTCAGCAAACCTACGCCACAACAAAGGGCAACTGTCATTAAACAGTTTGTGCAGGTTGCAGAGGTACAGTATGTATTTACATTGTTATATACCATAATCATTCTGCCATGTCTAAACGCAATCTACGTAACAAAACGATACGTAGATTATGTAAAATAGTTACTACACATGCGTAGTAGCTATTATCGGTAAATTCCGGACGTATGTGCAATACATCCGGGATTGTAAATCTGGCCCACTGTATTCAAGGTTCCCTGAAAAGGATATAAGGTCTCATTAACCAAATGTTTGGAGTTTTTACTAAAATACATTATGAATATATAGATAACTTTTTTAGTATAAGATGTAATCTTATTCTGCTTCTTTTCTGCAGAAACTTCTACAGCTACAGAACTTTAACACCCTTATGTCTGTTGTTGGTGGTCTTAGCCATGGCTCTATATCTCGTCTTAAGGAAACTCAGTCCCTTGTCAGCTCAGAAACCAATAAGGTAAACAGAATCTCTTTTCTTCAACATGACAAAGATCTAATAAACTTTGACTTTGTAGCCAGTTCACTGAATGAATATAATTAGTCTTTATAAATTATTTTTAAATATTTAAAATCAGGTTAATTGGTCAAACTGGCATGAAGGTGGTTAAAACGAAAAATCCAGCTTCCCACTGTGTGCTACTAATCATGTATTGGGGTCTGCTCTCTCCGCTGAAAGAGAAACTGTGCAAAGAAATAATGATGAGCGCTGATGTTAAGGCTGGATAGGTCACATATATAAATAAAAATTATAGAGTGGCTTCTGTAATAAGTTGATTTATTAATCAGATATTAAAAGTTACTAACAGACATGCATTCTCCTTAGTTAATCAAGTGGCTGGATACAGAGAGATATATGCAAGATGTAATAAATAGTAGCACTCCGGTTCTCAGATGATAATCATTATATTGAAATAATGAGGATATAGGTAAGCTCCTTCTTGGCAGAGTTTGCATCCAGAATTGAGTCCAGATTAGATTGCGCGATGCACCCAGTTCAGTAGAAGATTTAAAGTACCTGATTAATACGGAGGCAATCTAATGCGTGCTGTCTCTCAGTGGTATGAAGCACAGACACTCCGGATCACCGCAGGGAAGAACAGAGCCGCTCGGTCTCATAAGTCTTGCAGTGTCTCGTGTTCGTCAGCCAAATGCTCTTGGAGATAAATTAATGAACAGGTTTGTCCACACTTCCTCACAATGTTGTGGTTAATAGTGGTTAGATAATAGATCAGTTGGAACGCTGGATTAAAACATCTTAACGCATTTAACCACTACATTGTGAGGAAGTGTGGACAAACCTGTTCATTAATTTATCTCCAAGAGCATTTGCCTGACGGACATGAGGACCCGAGACACTGCAGGACTTACGAGAGACCGAGCGGCTCTGTTCTTCTCTGCGGTGATCCGGAGTGTCTGTGCTTCATACCACAGAGAGACAGCACGCGTTAGATTGCCTCCGTATTAATCAGGTATATATCATCTGAGAACCGGAGTGCTACTATTTATTACATCTTGCATATATCTCTCTGTATCCAGTCACTTGATTAAGTAAGGAGAATCTTATGTACAATTGTCTTACTTACACCTATCTCTCATGTTGCAAGTGGATATAATTATACAAGATATACACAGTTTCCATTGGAGATATATATTTTATATGTATTGTATGCATGTCTGTTAGTAACTTTTAATATCTGATTAATAAATCAACATTTTTACAGAAGCCATTCTATAATCTTTATTTATATATGTAACCTATCCAGCCGTAACATCAGCGCTCATTATTATTTCTTTGCATATTTTGAAATATTGTATTCAAGACAATTGTCATGAAGTAGGGGAGCAGAAAGTTGACACATTTTAACTGGGTGGAAGGGACTAGATTCTCCCCAAATCAGTCCAAAATGCATTGAAGGTAACCTGTTTCAAACTGCAACTTAACTTAGTGAGTTATTCAGCCTGTAATAAAGTTTATAATACCCAATATATATCCTAAACTTTCATTCCACATCTTAATTCTCTTTCTTTGTTTCACTTGCAAGGTCTATGAATCTTTACTGGAGCTACTTACCTCTTCAGATAACTATTCAAGATACAGGCGCAGATTTGCATTATGTAAAGGATTCCGTTTTCCTGCTTTAGGAGTACACTTGAAAGACCTTATGGCATTGCATGTAGCCCTGCCAGACTGGGCAGATAAAGCCAGAGGAACCATTAACATTTCTAAGATGCATCAAGTCTATAAAGTTGTTCATGAATTAACAGAAACCCAGAGACAGCAACTTCCTGTGGCAGCGAACAATGATCTTCTCAACTTGTTGACGGTAATTCACTCACAAACAATTATATTTAGTATATTGATAAGAAGAAAGTTAAAATAAAAAGCTTTTAAATGGATTAAAATGTCTTTAAAAGCCTTTGCCAAATGTGGCTTTCCAGATGTGGTGATACTACAATCCCAATATGCTCTAGATGCATTGACATAGCTGATACTTGTCAATGTATGCTGGTTCTTATAGAAAAAAGGGTCGAGAAATAGAAACTAAAAGGAATAAATGCAAACCTCAAATGCACCTTATTTAAAAGGTCAATTCAAAACCACAATAAAAACACAAAATAACATTGGGTAAAACTGAAACATTAACTGGGCAAAACCCTGTTCTGCGATAGATGGAAATCATCATCCGTCTGTAAAGTCAGGTAAGACTAAAGCTCAGGGACTGGTAGCTGAAAAGATCCAAAATTAGGACCAATAAAGATGCTGGTCGGGGAGCTACTGGTGAGGTTAGTCAGTGCTGACGACTTTTGGGTATTACTGCCCTCTCTCAGTTAGGAATAAAGGGCCTGATCCAGAGCTATGGCCGCCGTCGCTAGTACGGCGGCCGTAAGCGTAATGCACATGCGCCGGGCAGATGTTGCCCGGCGTCACTATGGTCACTATAGTAGCGCCGTAGGGACGCTGTAGGGGACGTCCTTCAGCGTCCCTACGCTCACGTTACTGCTGGTGGGTGGGGGAAGGTAAGTAAATGAGGGTGGGGGGGCGTGCTAAGAGGCCATACGCTCCTGTGTGAGCGTATGGCCCCTTCCTTACGCCGGGCGAAGCTAGGGTAGCCTTCAGCCGGCGTAAGGAAGGGGCCATAGGGGAGTGTCGGGACAGAGCACCGATGTTAGGGGGAGTGTCGGGCCAGAGCAGCGATGTTACGCTGAGCGCTACAGCGCTCAGTGTAACATCGTAGCTCTGGATCAGGCCCAATGGCACTGAAATCCAAGGAGGGTATTTATAATCACTTTGAATGCAACAATTAATAATCAGTTAAAATAGCTGTAACATTATTGTTGCAAAATATATTTAAAAAACTGGATAAGCGCAAAAGTGATCCAAAATGTCCTATAAACCTTTTATCACTGAGAGAATGGATCATGCACATCTAACACTAAAGTTGTAGCAGCACACTGAAGGGTGTATGCTGGCACTCCAAAAGAGAAAAAAAAACAGAAGCAATAACAGCTGCGCTTGCCACTGAAGTGTAGCACAGTATTATGCAAATAAATAAATAAATGTTGCAGCTTTCTAACTAATATCCAAGTTTATTGCAATTCATTAAAAACTAAATTATTAAATGTTATGCGCTTGTACTGAAAAGATTCACCTTAAAATTATTAAATAAAAAATTCATACAATATATTGAAAGTGCACTTGTGGTCAATATTAAATTGTATTGTAGCTTAATGTGGAAAAAGACACTCAGAGCCTGACTGTGCTAAATATCCACCTCTTGTGGAGATGTGATATGATGTATATATTCTCACCCAAGGTGGGAATTATAAAGGTTATAATAGACACATAATTGCCAGGAGATTAATGGGGGTGATGTCCGACTGGAGTTGTGATATGTTTCAAGTTGCGTGTCTCGTTGTCACCCACCTAGCCCAAAAGTCACTGCACCGTCCTTATATATGGATTATTGCAAGTTCTACTCACCACTGGATAAATTGAAATGTAAAAAGTTCAGTGGGCGTCCCTGCTCTTTGTTCTGCTCACTTCACTGGCACTCGCTCTAGATTCAATAAGAGGAGGAGAGTGCTCTTGTATAGCTTGTCAGTTGTCTGAGTAAATGTACAGCATGTACCGTCGACGCGTTTCATCCACACCTGGACTTTATCAAGACAAAGTAGGATATATAAAAAATCTATAGTATAGTTATTATAATGTCCTTGATAAAGTTTTTATTATGATCTTCTAGGTCAGACCTGGCCAACCTGTGGCTCTCCAGGTGTTGTGCAACTATGAGTCCCAGCATGCTTTGTCAGTTATCAGCTCTGCCTGTGCATTCAAAACATGCTGAGACTCGTAGTTTTACAAAACCTGGAGAGCCACAGGTTGACCAGGCCTGTTCTGTTCTATGTCAAGTGGATGTTATTTAGTTATATACATTACATTAACAAATTTTGTTGATATCTATTAATGAAGTTCCAGAGAAAAAAAATTGTGACAGGCTTCATATATAGTGGTGCATTATTTTCAAATTTCAAGTAAAGTATGTAAGAAGCCATGTATGTATGTATGTATGTATGTATGTATGTATGTATGTATGTATGTATGAATCAAAGAAATAATAGTTAGCGCTCTGAGTAGAAATATAGAAATGTTTAATACCAAATAAAAATCAACAATAAAATATACAGCATAAAATAATAAAACTTGCTTGCTACCAATGATACTCAGAGAAAAAAAGGTTCAAAGTTATGCCACAAGGCAATCAAATTGTGCAATGTTGACGCTAATAAGTGGAAATCTCCCAATATTTGTACTTGAATTACAATTGTTAGTAAAAAAAAAAAGGGTTCAAAACAAGTCCAGCTGGTTTTCTTAAATGATCCTCTATAGAAAGTTGCCTGTTGTGAGACAATGGTAGATAGATATCAAGCACAAATGGATAACTATGACTAGTAAGGATGTCATGTCAGCCTTATCACATAAAAGATAAAATATACCACGTTGTGCTGAACATACAACTGAAGCACGTGTATTATCTGAGATGGCTCCTGAGGCTTGTAGGTAAGCAGTAAATGACGTGGAACAGTGTAATGAGGATGCAGCGATCACCCGTAGAAATGTTCTTCCAGGCTGTTACAAAGTCGTTTTTTCTGCTTCACCCAGACATTAAACTAATGCAGAGATATCAGTTAATAAGGTATAGGATGTTGAAATACCTTTCAGAAGCTCTGGTGAACTGAATAAATTGTCCAAGTGTGTCGCGTGTAGTGGCTGGTTAAAAATGCCTTTGTATAGTCAAAGCTCCATGATCAGCTGATCCGGCAGTAATGAATTCCAGAGGCTTGGTCGCGCTTAGCGCGCTTGGTAAAAAGGAGATCGTATTAAGTTAGTCCATTTGATGAAAACGTCGGTAAACTTCAAAATAGAAGAAGGGAAAGAACTGATAATGCAGCAAGTGATATGTTCAATGTGCACTTACACGTTTCTCCTATGGGGTTTCGTCAGAGAGCATAAGTGTGCTGGTTGGATATGTCAGGTTCTTATATATATCTTTAACAGGTGATTATTTGCATAATTGATTATACAATTCACGTGTAGAGTGTGAAAAAGTTTCTAAAACATATTATAGTAAACATAAACAAAATAATAACTGTTTCCCACATATAAAATTAAAGTAATAAAAAGAAATATATACATAAATCGAATATAAGATTAGATTTACTAGAAGAATCAGTGAGCGGCTCAACATTTAAATCACATTTAAAGAGACATTTTCTTTTTTCATTATTCAATATGAACTCAAAAAAGTTTCTCTATCTAATTGTTAGTAACCATTATTATTTCGTTAAACATATAGCATACTATAAGAGTAAATAAACACCAATTGTAGAGGTGATGAAAGTCTTAATATACTATAAAGACTATACTATATACTATAAATATTCATAAACTCTACAATTGGTGTTTATGTTGAGCCGCTCACTGATTCTTCTAGTAATTCTAATCTTATATTCGATTTATGAATATATTTCTTTTTATATCTATTACTTTAATTTTATATGTGGGAAACAGTTATTATTTTGTCTATGTTTAATGTAATATGTTATAGAAACTTTTTCACAATGCACGTGAATTGTATAATCAATTATGCAAATAATCACCTGTTGAAGATATATATAAGAACCTGACATATCCAACCAGCACACTTATGCTCTCTGACGAAACCAAATAGGAGAAATGCTTAAGAGCACATTGAATATATCACTTGCTGCATTATCAGTTCTCTCCCTTCTTCTATTTTGAAGTTTACCAATGCTTTCGTCTAATGGACTAACTTAATACGATCTTCTTTTTACCAAGCGCGCTAAGCGCGACCAAGTCGCTGGAATTAATTACTGCCGGATCAGCTGATCATGGAGCTTTGACTATACAGAGGCATTTCCATCCAGCCACTACACGCGACACACTTGGACAGTTTATTCATATTATTATTATTTTATTATTTATTATTATTTTTTGTTTGTTTGTTTGTTTTTTAATTGTTTTTTTGTACGCAATAATGCGTTTTTGAACCAATAGGAATACGTATTTATGATGCTCTAATTGGAAGCTGAGATTTCTAAAATCAAAATATTTCAAGTGTACAAAAATAATGCACTTTCAACAAAGGAAGTAAGAGTCTTTCGAATTAATTTAATATATAATGTTTTTTGCATGAGAACGGCACCAAGCAAATACAAATGTTTTGTAAGAAATGGCTACCTTTCACCTTTGAAAGCTGAATTTAAACTAATTAATGAATTATTCTATCATCTGTGAGTTGGGCTCTTATATGGATCCTAGCAGAGTGCTTAACTATTCGCTTTGATAAAGTCTGAAGGGATCAGACGAAACGCGTCAGTGGTGTGGAGATCGAGACTGGGCATAATTAACCACAAAGATTTTTATAACGAGTCTTAACGGAGAAACTGCAAAATTTATCAGTAATTAACAGGGAGCACAATATCGGCAGATAGCCGCAAGCAGCTGAACCACCTGTAACGGAATCATCCTCGCAGAGGGAGTGTACCGGTGACGGAGGCAAGAGAGGGCTGACTCCTAACCAGTGCTCTAGCGGGAGACAAAGACGCACACATGTGGGAGGTTCCATACCCCACCATCCAGCCAGACTACCCGGTCTGATCAGCCGGGTAAGCTCCGAGGAAACTCGAATAAACACCTCTTTTTTATTTTATTTTTTATTTTTTAAATCTCTTTTTATTGAATTTTAATTTTTTTGCATAACAAAACAAAAGAAATAACATGTACATAGAGACGTGAGGTATGACGAGCCGTACAATATACATGGGCAATGGGCAAGTAGTACAAATATTTGATGTGTCTACAGGTACAATCACAATTTACCCATGGTCAACTGGGTTGATATAGTGCCAAAACAACATACATTTAAAACACAAACAAAAGAAAGTACAAAATACAAACCATCCTTACAATGCCAATAGATCTGGTAAGTTATGTAGATCATTTCCCATTTCCTCTACCAGTTTGTCAGATTGTGAAGCTCGGATCACCCTACCCCTGAACTCCCTCCAACAGTGGCCACCAGGGTAGGTAAGTTTAGGTTACGCAACAAAAACCAAGAAGTGGATTCAAAGAGTTTGAATATGTGTTCTTGCTGGTCTTGTGGCAGGGACTCTATAAATGCACCCCATTTTCGTTCGAACCTGGGAATGCCTTTGTCTACATCAGGTAAAACTGCCCTCCTTTCTAGATATAGGAGCTCTAATAAAGCTGCCTCCACCTGGGATACCATTGGAGCAGTTGGTTTAATCCAGACCTCTAGAATAACCTTCTTCGCCATGGTGACTATAACTGAAAGGAGTGGCATGACCTCCTTAACCCCTGGGTGATCCTTCCAGTTGGAGAAATCCGCCACTAGTAACGCCTTAGAATCAAAGGGCAAATGAAAGTGGAAAGTATTATTAATAAAACCCAGGATCTTATACAAGAACTTCTTGATTTTGCCACATTCCCACATATTTTGGATAAATGTGGCTCTGCCTGCCAGACACTTTGGGCAACCACCTGTTTCATCACTAACCATATGGCTCCGCTGAGCTTGAGAAATGTAGACCCTATGGACAGTTTTCAAATAAACTTCCTGCAAGGATGCAGTGCACAGAGCTTTCATAATATCATCATAGGGTTTCAGTAGATGGTCCACTTCCGAGATTGACGGAATATCTCTAGCCCAAGCCCTTATGGGTTGTACCCACGCTTTGGCGACCCCCAATTCTAAAATAACCATGTATAAGTGCCTAATATGATAGTGGTGTGACGAGACAAAAGATAGTAAGTGCCCAATATGATTATGTTCAGAATGAATATTATTCATAAATATCACGGATTGCCATGATGCCCATATTCCTCCATATTTTGAAACCCACATTGGACAAGCCTGGTGCAAAGGCCTTATTGCCCCAAAAAGTGGTATGCAAGGAAGATTTATAATCACTCTTGCATTTCTTGTGAATCGCCACCCATGTAGAAGCGCTGTTTCTATTTAGTTTGACATCCTTACTAGTCATAGCTATTCATTTGTGCTTGATATCTAGCATTGACTCACAACAGGCAACTTTCTATAGAGGATCATTTAAGGAAACCAGCTAGACTTATTTTGAACCCTTTTTTTTTTTTTACTAACAATTGTAGTTCAAGTACAAATATTGGGAGATTTCCACTCATTAGAGTCAACATTGCACAATTTGATTGCCTTGTGGCATAACTTTGAACCTTTTTTCTCTCTGATAGAGTGTCATTGCTAACAAGCAAGTTTTATGATTTTATGCTGTATATTTTTTTTGTTGATTTTTATTTGGTGTTAATTAAACATTTCTATATTTCTACTCAGAGCGCTAACTATTATTTCTTTCTCTTCAGTTTTTGACTTTTCTGGGGTTTGAGTCACCCTAGGTTGGCAGCTACAGTAATTTGTAGAAGTGTTTTCTTGGGTGATCATCTATTTATATATTATCTACTACTGATACTTTGAGCGCTGAATTCCATACATTCTAGTTTGGAAAAATGTTTCTATGTATGAATGAAGTAAAGTGTATGAATCCATGCATGCATGCATGTATGTATGTATGTATGTATGTATGTATGTATGCATGCATGTATGTATGAATCCATGTATGTATGAATCAATTAAAGTATGTAAGTGTGAATGTATGTATGTATGTATGTATGTATGTATGAAGCAAGTAAAGTATGTAAATGTGTATGATTCTGCATCTGACTCCCTATATATTCATTCCATTAAAATTCAGATTCAGGCCCGGATTCACACTACCGGACGTATAGTATAAAAGTCTGTAGTTTACCGTCTTTTGCTACTGCGCATGCGCAGTAAATTTTTTACGTAATCTACATATCTTTTTGTTGCATAGATTACGTAAAAGCAGTTTTAAAGACCGCATATACGCAATCTATGTAACGAAAATATACGTAGATTACGTAAAAAATTGACTATGCTATATGTCCGGTAGTGTGAATCCGGGCCTCAGTCTCTTTGTGCTTATTACACTAACGTCTCAGCATTCCATTTGCATCAGCGTGCTGTTCAATCCCCAACTGCACTACTGGTTCCAGCAATCTACCTACAAGTAGTGGTGCAGTTGTTTATCCAAGTCACAGCATTATCGGTACCAGCATATCGTCTGCTCATGTGTGCTGCTTAATCATCAGTTGTCTATAAGCTCCAGAGTTCCATTTGCAAGAGATGGTGCAGCCTTTCATCATCATCAATTGCATCACTACTTCAACCAGCTTTCCAATCTGCAAAGTGTGCTACTTACTAAGTTTGCTGCACTATTGACACCGGTGATCCACCCGCTATCGACTCGTCTGCTGCACTCATCAGTGCCAATACCAGTATTCCATCTGCAACAATGTGCAGCTCCATCAATCCACTGCACTTCAGTGTCAGCATATAGAACTCACCATCTACAGTACTACAATTGTCAGCATTCCAAGTATGTGCAGCTCCCTATTGTTAGCGCAGCATCTGGAGCTGTCTCAACTGCCTCAAGTTCAAATTGCAATCCCAGCTGCCTCAAGTTCAAATTGCTGTCCTTACTGCTTCTGTCTACTCACAGTCCCAACTGCCTCAAGTTCAAATTGCAGTTTTTACTGCTTCTGTCTACTTGGAGCCCTAATTGCCTCAAGGTCAAGTGCAGTCCTTACTGCTTCTGTCCATTGCAGTCCCAGCTGTCCCAAGTTCAAATCGCAGGCCCAACTGCTTCTAGTCCTGTTTAAGTCAGTAAGAAAGATCACCAAGCGAGTTAGCTGATGTTTACCCTGCGGCAAGGCCCCTGATGAACAGGTAGCATCCACTTCCTCCTGGAAGGTGTCAGCCAATATACAAGCCTAGAAAGAAAGCTGATTAGTGCATGTAACCTGAATTAGTGGACAAGGGAAAGGATGTCCGAGTCCTCCCTTTAATAAAGAGCAACTCTCTCTCACTCTCCAGTGGGGAGGTATCACTTATGCTCTGGCCTATGTAGTGGGGCTGAGCATGTGCCCGACAGTCCTCACTAGGTATGTCAGCACACCTTACCCACCACCAGTGGGGGCCCGTGTAAAACAGACACACATACTTTTCACTCACCAAGTACACTTTCTGCTGCGGTCCAGCAAGCTTCTCAAGCCTGAGAGGAAACACAAAACAGCCAATCGTACTCACCCTGAAGGGAGTACCAGTCGACCTACTGGCGCATCCCATGCCACCTACCACAGGACCTGCTACAGTAACTCACAACACTAAGAAAATTATTCATATACTCACCAGAGCGGATGTCACAATTATTCATTAAATTCCGACTTAAGGCCCAATATAGCCTAGCAAATAATTAGGAAACAAAAGCATAACAATAACAAGAGTATAACAAGAACATATAACAATGACAGTGTATCACCAGGAGTCACAGTGGTAATGCCCCTCCACTGCAGAATCAATTGCAGGAATATTCCTCTAGGTACTGCACCCTCAAGTCGGTGGTGACAGGGTTAAGTCAGTCCCTGCAGGGTTGATAGTGTGCCAAGGATCAGAGGTCCCTTTTCAGACCAAATACAATTAGCATCTTCCTCTCCGCAGTCTCTCCTATACTAAGCAGGAGAACCAGTTAAACAACAATGTCAGCGGTCCTGTCGATTAGTTAATTAACTCAAAATGCCAGGTGAAGCTATGGGGCTATCACGATGCTAATCCTACTGCAACACATATATATTGGAAACAAACAGCCCCCTTATTGCAGAGGGATGGTAGCCACCCACAGTACCAAATACTATAGTTTTTTTAAGTTCAAGGAGACTTTTTACTGGGAGACTTATACCCTGGTGGTTCAGCGATAATTTATCGTACCTGTTTACCCAGCTTGCTCCTCTCCATCGCATCTGTCCTCTTCTTCCCATGTGGCAGTCACCTTTTATAGATATAGAAAAAAGTCACTTTTATCTCCTCATCACGGCATCTCCTCAATTCCTCCTGCACCTCTTCTCCCCATACGTTATGGGAGGTGGAGCTTATGATACGTCGAGTCAGGATTGGCTCGCCACACTGTCCATTACCTGCTGCGGCCATCCTAGCAAACACTGGGAGACTGCAGCGTTGCAGCCATCACTGGGACCCACGGAAGCTGCGTCATCTGCTTCCCCGGATGCCTAGCTTCCTCACGCCTTCACAGTCCTGTCATAGTCTCAACTACCCTAGTTATTGCAGTCCATACTGCTTCTGCCTCCTGTCACTTCTTGTGTTACTTTGGATATTCATATCTACCGAATTTTTCGCTCCATAAGACGCACTTTTCCCCCCAAAAAAATTGGGGGGGTGGGGCTAGTGTGTGTGTCCTATGGAGGGAATACTGCAAAAAAGAATGCACATTGGGGATCCAAGGCGGCATCCGAACACAGTTCGGATCTCGGATGATGTCACAAGGTCGAACTGCAAAATCCTGCATCAGATCTCGCGGGATTTTGCATTCGGCGCCGGACGCAGCGTGGAGGAAGGAGCGAGGCAACGCTGCAAAGGTAAGAGCGTAAAAGTTGGGGGAGCTGGGCACTTGAATTAAATACTGGGGGGAGATGGACAGATGATGGGACTACTACGGGGGAGCTGGACTGATGATGGGACTACTATGGAGGGAGCTGGACAGATGATGGGACTAATAGGGGGGAGCTGGACACATGATGGGACTACTAGGCGGGGAACTGGACACATGATGGGAATACATTCAACAGCTGGGCTTGTCTGACATACTATGAATGCTGGCTGCAGGGGGCACAATTCATAAAAAAAAAAAAAATTCCTGTTTTCCTCCTCTAAAAACTAGGTGCGTCTTATGGAGCGAAAAATACGGTACTTAATATTGCTCTCCTCAAGTTCCTCTCCAATCCCTAGCCAATGAGCAAGGCCTACATCTGGAACCCTTGTTTCCTGTTCACCACCGCTAACCCAGAGGACCCTGAGCCAGATCCAAAACCTCCAGAGTCTGTGACAATGTGTTTTTATATTAATATGTTCGCAAGAAAAACATCAACGGAACTGTGAGTTATTACTTTGAACTGCTGATTTGCAGGCATAGAAGCACAAGTAAGCCTGGTGACTACATTGCAACAAGTAACATAAATCCTACCACGGTGACCAGATTTAAGATAGTGAAATACAGGACGGCCGGACGGGAGATCCGATATTAAGTATCGATATTGACAAAGTATTGATATAATAAAAAAGTGTCTAACTAACCTATAGGCTTTCTATAGTATACTTTTTAAATAAATATTTGGAGATTTCAATAATAACCAAAAAAATTTATTTTTTTTGTTACTATTTTAAATTTAAATATATTTTTCAGAACCATGAATCTTCTTTAGTATATGTGGTTTAGTAATAATCTTATCATGAAATTCAGAACAAGTTTCTTTGAAGTTACATTTTGTAATTAGCATGGCTTTAAGAGTTTCAGTTGAGTTTTATCACTTGTCCACATGTTATTCATTAACGAGAATACCCTCTCGACAGCAGCGTTTGTTCCTGGTAAACACAAGCAGAACTCCACAACAGTTTCCATGTTCTTGTAAGGGATGTTTTGATGGTCAAAATGGGTGAAAATTTCCACCCATCGCATATCCATAGGTACTGGGCTATCTTTGTTATTCCACTTGCTGAGTTGTTCAACTGACACAAAAGCATTTACATTTTGCACCTCGTCAAATAGTTCATTATTGTTGATTTTATCATAGGCTATCTTGTTCTTCATAATATAGTCCAAACTTGATTCAACATCATTCCATGTTGGTGCAGATGCTAGCAAAATCTAACCAAAGGAACTGATTTCATCAAAGCTTCCCATCCATTGCTCAACATACTGCCTTGAAATTTCATAGAACGATCTAGCCATTGTCAGGAACGCCTTCCTCCTCTAACTTGTTCAAAAGGCATCATACAGCAATTGGAAGAAACAAACTTTCCTCCCTATCTTGCAGTTTCTTCTTTAGATCCTGGAGTGCGTTTACAACTTCAACTACTGTCACATTCTGACCTTCAATTTTAAGGACAGTGGAATGAAATGTGGCAGCTTGGCTATGAATGAAAAGAAGCCACAACTCTGAAGCAGGACTTTCAAAGAAGTTTCTCAGTAGCAGCGGATATTTGTCGTTTGAGAGAAAGTATGATTGTAGTGCAGGAAACATTTTCAGTATCCTTTCGACAGCTGGCATCAATCCGAGCCACCTTGTCTTGCTATAGGCTAACATTTTCTGATATTCAATATTTACAAAGTCACAGAACTCCTTCAAAGTTTCTACCCGAACCGTATAAAAAATATGAGTAGATCTTCATCACAATGGTCTCGACATCAACGGGCAAGCAGTCCGCAGCTGTTTGGATTCCATTGTGTACAATATGTGCTGCGCAGCCAATACCAATTACAAGAACTTTGTTTAGTTTGCAAAATACATTATTTTTACCTTTGCGATCTTTACCACCAAAATTGGTGTTGGTATTATCCGCACAAAAAGAAAGAAACTTCTGCAGTAAGTTGTTTGCACGTAAAGTATCTAAAATGTAATCACAAATGATGTTAGAAGTCTCTCCAGGTTGATTCTTAAGTTCAAGCAGTTTTACTTGGACACCCTTTTGACCCAGGAAATATCTAACCACAATGGGAAAAAGTTTTATTTCCTTCCTGTTTGATGCATCGGAATAAACAGACAAAAAATGTACTTCGTCAAGGTCATTCCGGAGTTCCTCCATAGCAAGTGGGCTTAAAACATTGCAAACAATAGCTTCGGTCTTAGTGCGAGCACACGAGTATTTTGGTTCAAATATTCGCTGTATAATTTTTGAAGTACAGTCTGTGGATCTGAAAGTTTGGTTGTGACGAACGGTGTGGTACGACCAACATCCCTCTGTTGCGGCTAATTTTTGCTCTTTGTTGCCAAACTCATTGTTCCAAAAAAATTGTTCCATTGGTTTACTTGATGCTGACGCTGTATCTGCTGCTTTATGTTTTTCAGTTTTTAAATGTTGAGTAATATCACTTCGTCCTCCATTACTCCAAAAAAATGTTCCAGAGCATTTCAAACAACGTACGTTAGAGTCCGAATTCGTTTTTTTTGATGAATGGAAACTCCTTTGCTAAATTTTCGTTGAAAGTACACACTCGTTTTTGTTTATCCTTTCCCATCTTTCACCCTCTCGTAAGTCGTTATTAAAAATATAATAAAATGACTTAACAAGTCTGTAACTTATGACTTAAGTTACTTAACTTAAATGTTAAACTTTACAGACTTTACTTATTGTCTTAAATGTGTACTGTACTACTGTTAGCTGTTACTTCTGCTAGTGTACGCCACCATGCCACTGCGACTGCTGCAACGTGTTGACAAGACAGACAAAGTAAGCTTACTAGCTACCAGATAGTGGCGGAGGGGAGGGCTAACCAGCCGGCTAGTCCACTATGCATGTATAGGAGGGGGAGCTGGACACTGTATGTGTTACTGTTTGAGGCTGGATTTGAGGAGGAAAAGGCCACCAGGGTGAAGGAATGACTAGGTAATAGGTAAAGGTAATAGAGCAGGAAAGCTATAGCCAAACACAAAGTAAGAAATAAGGCCAAACTCTGACCAAAATAACAATATAAAGCACAGGACGCCTACTTTAGTAATGCCAAATAATTGGCCAGTAATATTAACCAGGCACTTTGTGCCAATAACCAAAATGTATAAATTGGCAATATCTGGCTAAGGTACAACTGAACTGCAAGGCACTATGTGCCAATAATATAAATTGCCATTATCTGGCCAGGGAACAATAGAACTTGCAAGGTACTAGTTGCCAAAATTAAATATAAATATAAACTGCCAGTATCTGGCCAGAATAGAACTTGCACACTATGTGCCAAAAATCAATATATTTATAAACTGCCAGTATCTGGCTTAGGTACAACAAAACTAGCAGGGCACTTAATGCCAATAAACAATATTAATAAAAATTGCCAATATATATAACAAAATTGAAGGCAATATCAGAATATCTGCCAGGAGTATAAACTGAGATATAGACAATGGAAAGCCCAGGCCCCAGGAGAATATACTGAGACCCAGACAGTGGAAGGCCCAGGAGCATAGACTGAGACCCAGACAAAGGAAGGCCCAGGAATCCACAGGGACAAAGACAGTGGAACTTCTGGAAGACAAACAGGGAGACGGAGTGAAGAACCAGAAGGAAACCAGTGAAACTACTAGCTAGCACGAGGCAACGCTGCTATAGTCCGCGCTGCCGGAGAAAAAGCGCGGCAAGAAGAGAGGGGAGGGAGGCAGCCAATCAGAAGCAGCCTCCGGCTGCTACATAGACACGCTACGGCTGACGGCGCTGCCTGGCAACGAGGACGCCAGAAGCAGCGTCGGCCAGCCGGGCGTCTGCCAGGAGCCGCTGACGGCGCTGCCTAGCAGAACAAGAGCTATTGCAGTGTCTGTCAGCGAGACTCCTCACAGTATGTTGCTATTACGGGACAATTAGGTAAATACGGTACAATACGGGATGGTTGCTCAATATGGGACAGGGCATTGAAATACGGGACTGTCCCGGGAAATACGGGACGGATGGTCAACGTAATCCTACATATGGTCATTGTATCAGGAAATAAATAGTGCAATACCGGTTACTAAACAGTGGAGTCTGTACAATTGATATTGTGCCAAGGATATTAAATATACAGGACTGACATATTTAAGAACATTGGGGCAGATCCAGAACTACGCTTCCCCGCGATTTTACGCGTGGCGGATACGTAAATTAGAACGCACTGCGCATGCGAACCATAGAAAATACGCACATTCACGTAGCGTAATTTTGGACGTATGGGGGATTCACGTATTCCTCACGTATTCCTCACGTATTCCTCACGTATTCCTCACGTAAATACTTACATGTGGGCGTGCCAAATTTACGTTAGTCAACAATACGTGCGTTTTACGTGAAGTAGGCGGGGGGTGGTATTTAAAGTGTACAGTATGGGCGTGCTAAGCTGCGTACGTTCGCGTAGTCAGTACGTCCGTTAGCGGACGTATGCTGTTACATTTGGAAAAGTTAAGGTAGGGTTTGGGTGGCGGAATTTGACAAAATACGTCCGTGCAAGGGGTGTGCCGAGGGGAGTGTAGCGAACTTACTTGTACGAAAATACGCTCCGCGAATATACGTACGACACGTAGTTCTGGATCTACCCCATTGCTCCTATTTAGCACACTGAAATTTGGCTAACACCACAAATCATTAGTGGTTACATTTGTTTATACAGTGTATCCAATTGAACTGCAGGTCATCAGAGGTTGTAAATCTTCATACAAAATGTACTTAGCCCTTTATATAATCACAGCACCTTAGAACCAAACTGAAATTATCACTGGAATATTCTGGAACTAAACAATGACATATTGATATTTGGGGCCCCAGATTTAATCCATATTGTCAAATTGTTAAGGATTAATGCTGTATTAGTCTGATTTTATTTTATTTCATTTTGGTTTTGTTTACTTTTTTGTACATTTTATATTGTATTTTTCTACATTTTATATTTTATATTATATGGCTTATTGACATATGCTGTCTGAATTGTACTAATAAATTACTGAGTATACTCGTAGCGCAATCCTTGCATTTAGTTATTTGTTTTTTATAGGAGTTGGTCACTCCTAGGATTGCTGCTGAGTATTCTTTATTTATAAATAGAGTTCTTGATCACACCAGATTCATTAGGATTGCCACCCTCGCCTGGCGCTGACAGTTCAACCTGAGGGAATACCCTTAAAGTAGGACATTCACACATTTTTTCTGTCTAATATGTTAGTAACCTGCAATTGCAAAGTGTAGGATCTTGGTTTGTTCATATTGACATCCCCTTGTATTTTAATTCTATTATAACTTAAAAAAATGCAGTAATGCCCTTAGTGCCCTCAGTAGGCATTCACCTTACCTGCAGTTCACCAAACAGCATCTTCATTGGTTCCGATTCTGGATATTTTCAGTTACCAGTCCAAGGTCTTTAAAGACTGCATTTACGCAATCTACGTAACGTAAACTTACATAGTGTAGAAGAGTTACTACGCATACGTAGTAGCTCTGCACCTAAGACTACGCTCAGAACAAGAAAAATTCTCAAGTGAGAATTCGGGCCAATATTGTTAATGTTTTATTACGGGAATGCTTACATGTAATACATGAGGTTCTCATACACTTAGAAAAACCCAGCGTTCTGGGTATAGACCATTTATCATTGGGGGGGAAGCTTCTAAAGTATTCTCAAATGGCTTAGAGCATAGAGTGCTCAGGTATTTGCAACTAATTCTCATTCTTTCTTAAGATGGAATAGTTCTTTTTAATAATTCTTTTTACCAGATGGGATTTATTATGAAATATGAAAATGAATGCTGCAGTGTATTCATGGTATGTTTTCGTGTAAATTTCAGTTTCATTATCAGGATTTTCTGTCGAGTGTTTTTACTGTTTTTTTTGTTGTTTTTTTTTATAAAATTCTTATTAGTACACATTGTCAATATACATTGAATACAAAATAGATGTATATGCAAAGATATCTTCAACATGAAAATGGTATACATGTAAATGATACAAGGGGCCTGATCCAGAGCTACGGCCGCCGTCGCTAGTACGGC
>WWET01001875.1:33121-45923 GCA_011038615.1 Limnodynastes dumerilii | reverse complement strand
TTTTTTTTACATATGTAACACTTTATTAGATTTTTTAAACGGTTAATTTATTTGTTTAATTTTTTTTTTTTTTTTTCACACACTACGCACAGTTCGGCATGGATACAAGTGTATCCATGCTGTAAACAAAGAATTACAAGGATCACCTTTGATGATCCTTGTAATTCAATGACTACAGCATGCCTGCACGTTGCAGACATGCCGAACTTAGGATTTTTCAGCACTAAAACACATGTCTGTTATACAGACATGTGTTTTAATGCTCGTGATCGGCACAAAAACATAAAATCGCATCTCTAGAGATGCGAATTTATGTTTTTTGATTTCAATGCGATTTCACCGCGATTCGGTGAAATTGCATATAGTGAATTACAAACATTGTATGTTTGTAATTGAAAAAAGTCGGGACCGCGATTTTCGGACCCGCAATTAAAAAAATACTAAAATCACGTGATTTTGAGCTTAGTGAATCGTCAGGACCATTACAAGGTCCTGAACTTTGAAGCCGCCCCAGTCTGCTAAAGCTGCAAGGAAGCACTGGGATAAGTTTTCCCTGACCCTACAGGCCATATTATACTGTATATGAAAAGTGGGGTTGCAAAATTGAAAAAGCTGAAGAGAAGAAAAACACTAGGGCTTGTTTCTTAATAGCATCAATATCTGATAGCTGTTGATGGCTGATGCACCCAATGTTATGGTCTTGTACAACAGCAGATATTATTTTGCAGACCACTTTTCCAAAATGTTAACCTTGACTATAACATAAAGATTTTTTTATTGTTTAGAGCTAAAAGAAGAAGATCCGCAGGCAGAGGATGATGGAGTATTTGATGATCGCTTATAATAAGTACAGTGAGTAACATTATTAACAAGAATACAAAGGTTAGGATATGAACAAAGGCAGGCTGATATCAAATTAACATACTAATCGTAAAGTCTGCAAAAAAACTAATAATAAGAATAATAATATATTAAATCACAATGTACCGTGACATTAATACATTATTAATGTGACTGAAAAGAGACAAGGAAAGCTACATAATGGTTCTCATTATGCAACAGAATGGAAGGACTAGTGCTTTTTTTTGTCATAGAATGCATCGAAACACCTTTTTTCGACAGATTTTCCAAGTTTT
Organism: Limnodynastes dumerilii; assembly: GCA_011038615.1. Taxonomy (NCBI): domain Eukaryota; kingdom Metazoa; phylum Chordata; class Amphibia; order Anura; family Limnodynastidae; genus Limnodynastes; species Limnodynastes dumerilii. Next base: position 44,787 of record WWET01001875.1, on the reverse strand, counting down.
AAAAGTTTTAAAAGTTTCGGTGTATGCGGGCTGCTTGTGTGTCGAGTCTGAATGCGTCCGCGCTGGTTGTGATGGCACTGCTCAGCTTGTGGCACTGCTTGGCTTGTGATTGGTCGTGTGGTCTCGCGTGAGTTGATATGAGTTCCAGCACATCTTTTCTTACAAAAAAACTAACTGGGAAGGACAATTATCTCACAAGACATTAGATTTTCACTTATGTTTGTTTTTATTTGAACATGTGACTTTTCCATAAACGTCTTGTAATGGAATTAAGTTTTGATAAGGAGGATGAATTCTGCTACTTTTGTATAAATGATAACATACGTTATCAGGGCCAGACTGGGACTAAAAATCAGCCCTGGCACTTGAAGCAGACAAATGGAAAAAAGTTAATTGTCGGCGCTCCTGTATATACCACAAGTCGTAGCTGTCACAAAGTGGACCTCTTCCACTAAGAATGAGGTAAAAAAAGGAAAGAGAATTGACAGTGCTGATATGTGGTCACAATAGAAAGGATACATTTAAATTAATATAAAAAAATATATAAATAGAACCACTTGTGATGGTTAAAAAGCAATAAACATCAATGTATTAAACCAATAAAAATTTATTCAAATATATAAATAAAACCAAATATAAAACAAAATAGTAATTAAAGATATATAAAATGGTTATTGCACCTATATCAAGTTCAGACAATCTTTGTATTATAATATCATGTAAATAACATCGCTAACCAAGGCTCAACAGAATGTGGATAATTATGTATAACGCTCCAGCACAATATAAAACTAAAACACAGCCCGCAGGGAGATACCCCTAGATTTGTTAGATGGGGGGCCCGAACGGTAGGTAGACACCACTGTGTATGGTAATCAGAGCATTTTAGAATCCAGTCAGATTTAGTCCGTTTGTAATGGTTCTGAAAAGTTTATCAAACTGACAGGTGTGGAAATATGATCAACAGATTCTGTAGGACATCACATAAAAAGTACTTGGAGATATTTAATGAGTACAAGGCAGTTGGTACATAACTCACGGCTTGCAGCACTATTGAGGCTGGCGGATTATAGCTGAATGCAGAGCCTGTGGGTCCGTTCCAGAGCAGCTGCAAGATGGTAATAAACCAGAGTGTGGAAGTAGTGGATGTGACGGGTAAGTCGGACGTCTCAGAACTGAAAACCCGCACCACAGGTTGAAAGGCGTCAGACGGCACTTGTAAGAAATGGTGGTCAGTAAAAAAAGTAAGGCTGGGCGGTATATGTCCGAGAGTCTTAGGAGCTAGAATGGAATTAAATATCCTGCAACGTGTTTCGTGTCAACACCAGGACACTTTATCAAGCAAAGGATGTAAAGCATTGAATGTTCAGAGCCCCTCCTTTATACAAGGATCGAGATTAATTAAGCCAGCATCTGGCAGGGCACATTCGTGAGACACAAAATAATTTCACAAAAGCTTATATTTAAAAGGTATATATTTGTATATATATTTGTCCAACATCTCTCACCTCTAATCATTTTGTCAAAATACATTATCTCTTGATGATGATTTTTGCTTTTGTTTTTGGGTTTTCTGTATCTCAAAATATTATGTCATGGCGTGATTGGTTATTTATTTATTTAACATATATTTATGTTATATATTTTTGTTATATTTCGTTTCATTTTGTTTTGTATTTATTATTATTATTATTATTATTATTATTCATTCATTTTGTATATTTTTCATTTTGTGGGTTAGGTTTGTGTGTTTTTCGTTTAAATTCATCATATGCTGTCCATATACAACTCCATTAACAATTAGTACTAGTGTCTGGGAAGAGTACTTAAATGATGAATTGTACTCTTAAAATTAAGGGCTAAGGTGTCTGTCCTTTTAAGGAATGGAGGACGTTGATTTCCATTCTACTCATTGATAATAATGGTGTGTAAAGAGTTTTCAGACAATGGGCCTGATCCAGAGCTACGAAAATTCGCACGGCGGGCGAATGCGTACGTTCGACCGTGCGAATAAACATGCACGCCCCTAACACTCCCATAGTAAAGGCCCACCTTGGCGGTGGATTGGAAGCACAGCCCAGTTTTACTGAAATGGCAACTTAGTTCCGTACAATGCAAGGTACCTTAGTGTTACATTTGTAACACTAGCATAACATCTGGAGGGCCTTCTACAAGTGGTGAGTTTGGTGTGTTTATTGGTCTGCGGGTTAATTGGGGAAGTCTTGGCCAGCAGGCATCTCAGCAAAATGCAGCACAATCTCTCCTACAGTGGACAAATTGTTTTCAATATCTTGGAATATGGATATCTAAGAATGTGGTGGATTATATTCTCTTGAGTATTCCCCCAATAATTTCCAAGGGAAAGCACATTTATGGAGGAAGCTTCCATCACATATGACGAGCAGGGTAAACCTTACTAAGATGTTGATGCTGTCTAAGTGCTACAGCATTCCCCAGCCTATATCACCAATAAGACTTTTGAGGATATAAACAGTCTCCTCTCCTCTCCTGTCATTTGGTCAGGGTGCAAGCCTTAACTTAACGTGGCCTCTTTATGTCGTTTGGCCCTTCCTAATATAAAGTTCTACAATGTAGCTGCGCAGCTTGTTCACTTAATTGGAAGGCTTAGACTGTCTAATCCTGATCCACTAGTCACAAAAATGCAAGAGCAATCGCCTATATTTATGCCACCCTTAATGAGGAGATATTTCCAGATGCTTTAGCCCTGCTTACATTAAAATGGGCTGACTTGGGGCAGTTATGAATATTGGTTACAGATTTTATGTAGTACCAGGGAGGCTACAGCTTGTATTAGATTCTAGCAGGTAAACATTTATGTGCTACATCGTGTATATCATACTCCTGTGGGCCTTTTGAAATTTGGGGTGCATACATCTTAATGTCCAAAGTATGGGTGCTCAGGGGCTGGTTTTTGGCACATGCAGCGGGAGTACCACAGTAAGTCCTGTGGTACTGACTGGGGCTTTGGAACGAAATATGGGTTTGTGTCCATCATACTGCTAATATACTCCCTCCTCTTTAGACCCATAGATTTGCCTTTTTGGGGTGTCTCTGAAGGAACTATCTATTTTGGCTCAGTTCATTGTGGCTAGAACTCGGATGGCATCTGATCCCTCCTTGCAACATAAGTAAAGGCATTGGTTAATAGTGCGGCACTACATAAAAAGTATTTGTATTCACAAAGAAAAGCTTTGGCAAAATTTCACAAGGTGGGGAATAGATGGTGTGATTCCATTTATGCAATCAGTTTGGAGGAGGAAGAGCCGAATCCCACATATGATATTACCTGACCCTCCTTTTAATGTATTAAATATATCTATGATATGAATATTAAGGATATGTTGACCACGGGGAAATAGAATTTTGTATAGTATACCCTATGTTTTTTTGGGTTTTTTTTAAACTTTTTCTTTATTGGAGCATAATAAAGAACAGAGAAATACATAACTGGTATACAGTATATATCCTTGAACACATTCGTTTAAACAACAAAGCATAAATTACTCAATGCACATCAATCTTATTCCTAATCGTAATAACAATAGGAGCGAGGATAGCACCAAGTCGTTCCAGCTGGAAAACCGTGCACTCACACTAAAAGAGATGAGTCGAATAAACTAAGTTTAAGCTAGGCTAGCCTATGGCAGGCTAGGTGGCCCCTGGGTCTCGGCGCCATTTCCCAATCGACTGACCGGGTCCAGTAATTCCATAGTCATTAGTTGGAGAGGTGGGGCACCCAACAGAAACCTCACACTGTACCAGTATGTAGGGCGGAAACACTCATGAATATGTCGCTGAATTTGGGCTGGCAGCGTATTCATATATACAGACCAGTTTTTAAATAGCTGAATAACCGACTTTTCTTTAGTTAATGTAGCCTCCAGCCATTCCATTCGGAAGTAATAGAAGAGTTTTGCATGAAATAAAGCAAAAGGGGGTGGGTCGGGACTGATCCAGCTTTGCAAGATGCATTTTTTTGCAACCGCAGAGGCTACAATCAACATTTGTTTAGACTGAAACTTCAGTTTAATTGCAGGGTTAAGAAAGCCCAGTACAGCCCATTCTTTTGTAAGCAGGTCAGAATTAATTTGCAGTTTAATTAAAAATGAATGCACCTGATTCCAAAATCTCCTTATATAGGAGCACTCCCACAAGCAATGGACTAAAGTTGCTTCTAATTCACCACATTTAGGACACCGGTGATCGTCTGAGACCCCCATTGTAAACCGTCTGTGAGGAGATATATAGCCTCTGTGATAAATACACAGAATCATCTCTCTATAAGTGCTAGGCTTAAGCATTTTAAAGGAGGTGGATAACGAATCTAGCAAGTGCTCAATGGAAATATTGGGAAATATAGATACCCAGAAGGATAATCCTCCTCGTATACTGGCATGGTCAAGCAAGTCCCTGATAAAATGGTAATTACGAGATATAGCACCCCTGCTAGGTTGAGGCTGTCTCAAAGCCGTATCCAGCTCATTATGCCAATCTTTCTCTTGAAATGATCGTGTAGCCTCACGGGCATAGTGTAGTGCTTGGTGTACCGCGAACGAATGCATTATAGAGATATTAAACTTTTCGTGCATTTGCGCAGCTGTCAGAACAGTTCTATGACGGGAGTCAGTCACATCTCTAATGCTAAACAGTTTTTTACCCTCCCACCTCCTGAAAGGCTGAGATGCCTCCCCACCCTGAAACGCTGGATTACCAATAAATGGGAGAAAAAGAGAGTTATGGTTTTGTAACCCCTTACGCTTTCTAACTGCCTTCCATGTGGTCCATGCAGACATGAGCAAGGGGTTATCCTGCACCTCTTGTATCAGATCGCATCGTTTGCAGTGTAAAAAGGCAGACAGAGAAGTAGGTGCCACAAAAGCCTGTTCAAGTGGGGTATTGGAATGAACGGCAGTAGAATGTAACCAGTCCCTTACAATACGAAAATGGCTTGCATAACCATAATACTTCAAATTTGGTAAATTTAAACCCCCGTTATTGTGACTTTGCTGGAGTTTACAAAGTGAAATTCTAGATCTCCTGCCCTTCCAGATGAATTTTCGAAATGCCGTGTTCAACAATCGCTCATCCTGTATAGATAGTATAATTGGGAGCATCTGAAGGGGATATAATAGCTTTGGAAATATTATCATTTTAATAATATTTATCCTACCCGAGAAGGACAGGGGAAGACCGCTCCAGCGTTCCATAGTATCACACGCCCCACGAATCAATGAGCGGAGATTAAGCGCGTACAATGTGTGGTGATTTTTGGGGAGATGGAGTCCCAGATACGTCAAGGAATGCGTAGCCCATTTGATCTGAAACTTCTTGTACCAAGGAGGGCGAGAACCTAGGCCCAACCAAAGGGCAATCGACTTAGACTGATTTATGACAAACCCCGATACTCTACCAAATGCAGTAATAATATCTAATATGGTACGCAATGAGTGCTGCGGATTGGAAATGTACAGCAATAAGTCGTCCGCAAAAGCTGTGAGTTTGGTTGTTGTGTGCCCAATTTTAATGCCCTCGAATTCTGGGGCGAGCTGCAATAACCGAAGCAAAGGGTCCAATGCTAGATTGAAAAGAAGCGGTGATAATGGGCACCCCTGCCTTGTCCCTCTAGACATGTAAACCGGAGAACTGTAAGTCCCATTTATGATTAGCCTGGTGGATGGGGACGTATAAATATACTCTATAAAATTTGCAAATTTATTACCAAAATCCCGTAGGTCAAATATATGGCGTAAATGAGTCCAAGAAATCTGATCGAATGCCTTTTCGGCATCCAAGCTTAAGAGGGCATTTGAAGAGCATGATGTGCGCTGCGTGTTGGATGCTATAATTGCTGCTAAGGCTGTACGGACAGCCTTTATCGAGTACTTGCCATGGACAAACCCCACCTGGTGAGAAGTTAACAGGGAGGGAAGAATACTTTGTAAACGATTAGCCATAATTTTAGCCAGAAGTTTGAAGTCTAGATTAAGCAGAGTTATTGGCCTGTATGAGGTCACTGAGGTTGCCGGCTTATTAGGCTTTAGGATTAATGTAGTAAAAGCTTGGTTGAATGGGGTGTATTCAGGTTTTTCTTTTTGTAATGTATTAAACATTTGGGTTAATAAGGGCGATAATTGTGTCTTTAAGGTTTTAAAAAATTCAGCAAAATATCCGTCCGGCCCTGGGGATTTGTTATTTGAAAGGGTGGATATGGCTTGGGTCACTTCCCTCTCCGTTATGTCTGCATCAAGCATCTCCTTTTGATCCTCAGTAAGAGGGGGCAACCTCGCTTTGCGAAGTAGCTCGTTGCGGAGCCGGGGGTCATCTGGAAGCGCTGTGTAGAGTGCAGTGTAGTATTTTTCAAATTCTGCTTTAATAGCGGGCAATTTCGTGTGGGACGTATTTGTGATTTGATCTACAATTTCTAGAATAGAATGGGACTTACGAATAGATTTGGTTAAATTAGCTAAGAGACGACCAGACTTGTTCCCCCATCGAAAGAACCTGCTCCTTGTGTATTCCTGATTACGCTGGGCTTGCGTGAGCAGCAGACTCTCCAATAACTGTCGAGTATCAGTGTATATCCTATACGTGTCCTCACTAGGGTGAATCGTATAGTGTCGGAAGGCCTCAGTTACGGAGGCATTCAGTTTATAATATTTATCTCTAAACTCCTTACGCTTCCTGCTCTGGTAGGAAATAACCTGGCCCCGTAGAACGACCTTTGCCGTCTCCCAGAATAAAATGGGGTTATCTCTATGCTGGGCGTTATCATAAGCGTAAATGATCCAGTTTTGCACAAGGAACTGTTTAAAATCGTCTGAATGGTATAGATGTGATGGAAATCTCCACGTGTAGTCCCTAGGATGAGCATGTGGCAGAGTTAGTGATAATGTAATAGGAGCATGATCTGATATTATAATATTATGAATATCAGTGGTGATTAGACTGGAAAAGAGGGAGTTACTGAGAAAAAGGTAGTCTAATCTGGAAAAAGATTTATGTACCGGGGACTGGAAGGTATACTCCCTAGCAGTAGGATGTTGGATGCGCCACGGGTCAGAAATGGCAAAGGTTTGTAATAGGTGACTTAAGTGATTTTGTACATTGGAACTATGGGAAAGGGCAGGTGGGGATCTGTCCATGGCAGAGTGCAGCACTGAATTGAAATCGCCCCCAATTATTAAATTTTGGGTGTCACGAGTGAGCAGTAGTTGGGAGAGCTGGAGAAAAAAGCTCCCAGTGGGGGAGTTTGGGGCATATACATTAAACAAAGTGTACTTTTCGGGGCCTATCTTTATATCTATTAGTATATACCGGCCCATGGGGTCCTGCACAGAATCTAGAATCTCATATTGCAAAGTTTTACCCAACAATACAGCCACCCCTCTAGTTTTGTTTGTATAGTTGGCCGCTATACATTCACCAATCCAAGAGCCCCTAAGAGTGTTTTCCGGCTGAGACCAATGGGTCTCCTGCAGGAAGACAATATCAACAGACAGAGCCTTGAGGTGAGATATCACCCTCTTTCGTTTTACAACTGAATTAAGTCCCCCCACATTCCAAGATGCGAACTTTAAAGAGGGAGTTTGTTTAATGGGTAAATCTCCTGGGATATTATGTGTCATTGTAGAAGCCATAGAATCTTGGCCAAACTAGAACAGCACTAGACCCCCAGTGAGAGCCATCTAGACCCAGAAGCCACCTGTACAAGCACTTCTCATCTTTGAGGACATAGACTAACATACAATGCAAAAGAAAACAAGATAGAACATAGGCATTTAAACAGTTGTGTTCACAATTCAAAATGCTCCAATATACACTTTTTCCAAATTTTTCCTCCTGGTTAACTAAGCCCGCGCACCTCCAGGGTAGCGCATCGGCTGTAGAACAGTTAAACATAAACAAACAAAGAAAGAAAGAATAACCTCTATACATAAATGAAACTTAATTAAGTTAACTTGAACTAGTGGCATTGGTGACCATTTTAGATATCTGGGCACCCTAGCACTCAGTCTAACCATTACCAAGATCAAATTGTGCAACGAACTCCCTGGCCTTGATTACGTCATCAAAGACATGGGTTTGGCCCCTATGGGTAATCCGTAATTTTGCTGGAAAAGCCAAGGTAAATTGAAAATGATGCTCAAACAAGGTTTTGCAAATGGGAGCAAATTCCCTCCGCCGCTGGGAGACGTTTGCAGAGAAGTCCTGAAAGACTAACATTTTTTTACCTTGAATTTGCAACTCCTTCATGCTGCGATATGCCCTAAGTATGCATTCCTTTTCTCTGAAATTTAGAAAACGGGCAATGACAGCCCGGGGCCTGTCCCTAGGCAAATCTCTATCCGGCCCCAATCTATGTGCCCTTTCTACTATCACACCTTTCAAAGTGTCAGAAAGCTGTAGAGCTTGTATTAGATCAGTTTGCAAATAGCTAATAAGATCTTGAGCTTTGATCAATTCTGGAATACCGATAAATCTCAGGTTATTACGCCTGTTTCGATTTTCCAAATCGTCAAGCTTATCTTCAAGCATTTTAAGTTTAGTGTCTTGGGCCAACACAGTGTTTTGGAGAGCCAGTTGGGTGTCATCTGTATCACTGACCCTTTGCTCCAGAGATGTAATGCGCTTAGTATTAGACTCCATGTTAACTATAGCATCATTGATGCTGGCATGAAGTGCTGTAAACCTTTCATCAATGATTGGTACAATTTTTTGCTCAATTAAGGGCAACAGATGTAAGGACAGCTCCTTTGCATTATCAATCATGGAAGTCCCAGCATGAGAGGATTCCGGCAATGGAGACTTTGGAGGAGCGTTACCTGGGGGGGATGGGGGCGAAGATGTATTAGGTTTAGGTCCCTGTGCATTAGATTGAGTCTGCCTAGCCCGCCCCATTTTCATTTCGTCAGGCTGCCCTAGATACCTTTTCATGCCCGATTAGTTGCAGTTATATAAGGTCACCAATGTCCAAAGAGACGTGTACTACATTACCCAAAGAATGTTACACAGGGAAAAGAATATGTAGTTTTTTGCTGCTATGCTAGCTATCTATAGAAAAGCAAAAACAGCGACAGAAGAACTGAGAAGAAACACCAATCCACCACCAGAAACTGCACAAGAAGGACACAGTGACAATTAATAAATGCCAATTTTCAAACGTTATATACTTATCGGCAATTAAAGTGTTCCAAGATGGTAAAGCAGTCCATGCGTATAAGTTCCTAGAGTGGTATAGCACTGTGGTGCATTGTAGGAGCAGATCACAGTAGTCCTGGAGCAAAAATTCAAAAGTCAGGGAGCAGGCAGAGGTCTTGTGTAAGGTGGCGGAAGAGGTGGAACGGTGCTGCCTGTTCAGGCACGGCGAAACAGCACCAAGAAACCACACAGGCACGGCACATCCCACGATACACGATAAGATGCTGTCTGTTCAGACACGCCGGAGCAGTTGGCACATGCGGTTAATAGATCCTTCCCAAAGTCAGGGCATCAATTTCTATTGCAGACAAAGTGATGCGCCCTACAGCCTTGACTGCACTTCCTCTTTCACTAAGTGGCAGTTTTCCAAACAACAGCAGAGATCTTGACCCTAGTCGTCTCACAAAGATGCTGGATCACTGGTGTCCCGGACAGATTCGGTAGCTAAACATAAAGTGGCTTAGTAGGGGTTCACTAAGTGACACAGGCCGCCTATGAAGGGTAGTCCAAACACCAAACTCCGGGGCTGGAGGAAGAGGGACACATCCCAGACCTTCAAAACACCTTTCTGCAGCCAATCTATCACAGTGTCTATAATGACCCACTCAGTATCTTGAAACTGGGTATATAATGGGAGAGCTAACAATCAGCCACCTGGTCCTCCACCTGCGCTCAGGTAGCAGGGAGCAGCCTCTGGTAATGATCAGGGCACAAAAGAGTTACTCACTGTGAAATATTATAGCCAGTCAGGGGGTGAAGTGGGGAATAGGGGAGGAAATACCACCAATCCTCCGTCAGAAATGTCCTCTGGTCTCAGTAGTGGCCATGTAATAGGAAGGGGCAGAGAATCTTGCACCTTGTTGGCTGTCTGCGGGGGAGAAGATGGCTCTGTCTCCCCTAAGCGATCCTGCAGGCTGCGACTGCTGCAGCAATCCAATATGGCGGTGTTTCGCGCCTTTTTCCCGGCGCTGCGTCCTCCGGTGCAGAAATGGACGGGGAGCCGGGCGATGTAAGTGCCGCTCGCCCGCCGGTATCCTGGTCTGTGGGGACCCACTCTGAGCCTGTGCTGGGGGCGATGGAGGCTCCGTTAGCACAGGTACGCGGCTCAGGTCCAGGAGCTCCGTTAAAATGCGGCCAGGCAGTCTGGCGCGCGCACCGGAAGTCTATTTGTATAGATTTTAACATGCAATTTCTGTCTATGAATAAATATTTTTATTTTTGATTAACAGAAGCCAATTTATAAATTTCTAAATCATTTATCTCATTTTTGCTTTTATTCAGTGTGTTATAGTTCCCTTTAGCGCTCATCAAATTGTGCATTTATATATTTGTATATAAGAAGGACATATATATTTTCAGATTAGTCATGCACTAGTGATAATTATGAATATAATGACAGCATTACTACCAAGTCTAACTACATAGTTAATTTCTACGAGTAGACATGCTATTCAAAGGCTACAACGGTTAACCCTTCAAGACACAGTTACTGCAAAGTCAAGAAGGGGACATTTTGTCATTTTAACGATTCAGCAGCTAGACAATCATATATATGTAATTTAAGTGGTCTAATAGTTAATCATTTGGACAGCTGGACGAGAGGTTTTTCAGGCAGTTTAAGTATTGACATTTTTAACATTTTACCGTTTTAGCTACAGAGCAGATAGTTTTGTAACTAGCAAAAAATGTCTAACTAATTTGTGCAATATTGTAGAGGGCATTTAAATAAAGAGAAAGGATATTTATAGAAAAATGAAATAGATTGATAATATTGAAATAACATACAATAATCAAATAATCCACAGATATAGCATAAATCGCTATAGAGATTTAGTAGTATCCATAATGTCTGTTGCTTTAATATAAAGTAATGGGAAACAGTTTTTTTATTTTATTATTTAAAAACTAAAAAGAACTACTTATAAACACCATAAGGACATTAGTTAGTACTGTAACCACCAGAATTGGCATAAAGGTTATGAGTGTTTGTGTGTTTGTGAAACAAAAGATAAGTACAAGGTGTATTTATCAAACTTGTGATGATAATAGATTTATTATTAATTAACAACCTTGAAAGATAATATCTAAATATGATCTATAGCAGTAATCTTAAGTATAGCTTTAAATAATTTAAGTGTAGCTTCAAAAAAGTCTAAAACAAATAACCAAAATAAATGATAATAGACAATTATATTAATATTTAGGAAATTATAGTGACCGATTTTTCAAATAATTTATTCTCAAATAGTTTTTCCAAATTACGTATGAAGTGATTTTTATTTATATAGAGTGTCAATGGTGTCAGTGACGTTTTTTGCTATTTACAAAACTATGTGCTCTGTAGCTAAAATGTTAAAATGTTAAAAATGTGGTCAATACTTAAACTGCCTGAAAAATCTCTCGTCCAACTGTCCAAATGGTTAACTATTAGAACACTTAAATGACAT
>WWET01001875.1:8864-19513 GCA_011038615.1 Limnodynastes dumerilii | reverse complement strand
ATATATATATATATATATATATATATATATATACACATATATACACACACATACACAAATAATCATATAAAGCCACACACACGTAATTATAGAAAGCATACTCACACTTATGTAATTACCTTAAGCCATGTATGCACACATACAAACATATATGTAATTATCTAAAGCAGGGGTAAGGAACCTCTTTTTTTTGCAAAGGGCCATTTGGATGTTTATAACATCATGCACAGGGCATACAAATTTATTAACATAAAAATAAGCCTGCTATATTTGATCAAAAATGTAATTAACTCATCCATAATGTGAGCTTTGGAAGAAAATGGTGGCGGCAGCCTGTAGATCCAGCTGCTACAACATGCAGCCTGCCTGTCAATGAGAGTTTCTTGATTAGGATCCAGGAATATGGAGAGTTTCAGGGTCAGATCGGATCCGGAGCCTGCAGGATACCACCGCACTATGCAGCCCTCACCTCCGGAGAGCTGTAAGCGGCGAAAGGGATTTTGCAGCCTAGTGCACCAGAGCTGTGGAGACCATGTCCAGAAGCCAAGCCACACCCCCACTCAAGCAGAGGGCCAGATCAAATAATTTCAGAGGCCTTTTACGGCCCTTGAACTGGAGGTTCCCCACCCCTGATCTAAAGCAATAAATGCTTACACACACATGTAATTATATATGCCCACACATACACACATAGTTATGTAATTACATAAAGCCATACACATATACACCATAGTTGCCTACTTTTGAAAAATCATTTCAGGGAGAAAAGTAAAAAGCATAGGGGCGGTCCCTGCGTCACCAGGGGGTGGTCCCTGCGTCACCAGGGAGTGGTCCCTGTGTTGCCAGGGGGCGGTCCCTGTGTCGCCAGTGTTTGTGTATGGGTGTCCTGCAAAGTAATTACCTACTCCCCATGCATTCTCCAGACTTCCCCTGTATTCTCCAGACTTCCCCATACTCCCCTGGGAATTCTCCATACTTCCCCTGTAGGCTCGATATGTCTGCCCCTTATTATTATGGCCAGCCTCCATGTCTGCCCCTTATTATTATGTACAGCCTCCATGTCTGCCCCTTATTATTATGGCTAGCCTGCATGTCTGCTCCTTATTATTATGGCCAGCCTCCATGTCTGCCCCCTTATTGCCAGCCTCCATGTCTGCCTCCTTAATGTCAGCCTCCATATATGCCCCTTAACGTCAGCCTCCATATCTGCCCCTTAATGTCAGCCTCCTTATCTGCCCCTTAATGCCAGCCTCCATATCTGTCCCTTAATGCCAGCCTCCATATTTGCCCCTTTATGCCAGCCACCATATCTGCCCCTTTATGCCAGCCTCCATATCTGCCCCTTAATGTCAGCCTTCATGCCAGCCCATTTATTTCTTTTCTCACTTACCTTTGATGTCTTCTGCCTTCCTCTGCGCGGCTCCTTTCCGGCTCTCCCTCTCTCCGGCTTCTACTCTGTCCATACTGACATTGCATGGAGATATAAGGTAGCCCTATGACACTCATAAGTGCCATAAGGTACCTAAAAACGAGGGGCGGGTTGGGGTCTGGAAGAGTGAGTTAGGTGCGGATCTGTCCACACCTAACTCAGTCTTATCTGTGAATCCGGTCCATTGTTATTATCTCCCAGTGCAAAAGTGTGGGGAGGATTCAAGTTCTTTCTGCTGGATGTCATTGGGACTAGTGCAATACTTACTCATTAAGTGGGATCCCATTGCAGAACTATAGAAAGAGAGAACTATCCATGGAAGCATTCTCTATCTCCTGCTAATGATACTAATGTGAAATTATATTACTTATGTGTGGTATTAGAGTTCAGCAGTATTGTATTGTTTATTTTTTTGTATAAAATCGCTATAATCCTATTGTTAAACAAAGTCATTTTTATGCCCCGCCCTCCATTCCTGCCCCTTTATTATTCCCAGCCATCCATATCTGCCCCTTTATTATGCCCAGCCATCCATATCTGCCTCTTAATTATTTCTTTTCAATGAGTTACCTTTTGGTGTCTTCCTCCGCGGCGCTGTCCAGTTGTCTCTCCGTCTCTCCCTCTCTGATGAGTCACGTGGTGCGGAAGTACAGGTAATCTCCTACGTGAGCCCTGTAGGACCAAATCTCTTTACTTGAATGGCAGTGACCTTATAACTTAGGATCACTGCCATTCTATAAGAGGTTTGGTCCTACAGGGCTCCTGTAGGAGCCCTGTATTACCTGTACTTCGCTGTGTGAAAAGCCACAGCTGCATATAACGCGGCAGTGTTTTTTTTTTTTTTTTAAACTTGTGAGGCATGGCTCTCCTGGAGCTTTTCTCCGGGAGAAAAGGGTGCTCTCCCGGGAGTCCGGGAGATCTCCCAGGATTCCGGGAGTCTCCGGACATTCCAGGAGAGTCGGCAACCATGATATACACATAAAGCTATACACTCCACACACACACACACACATATATGTAATTAGATAAAGCCACACACAAACGCACACAGGGCCGCCATAAGAAAATGTGAGGCCCAGAATACAGTCGCGGGGCCCAGTCCCTATGTGATGCTTTAAAAGTGGGCTGGTGTGCAGGGAAGTTCTTCCCTGTGCATTGGCCCTCTTCTCAACTCTGGGCCCATCAGCTGCGAGTCCAGGACAATAGTCCCGGCTGTCCACACCTGATGGTGGCCCTGCACACACACACACACACACACAGATATGTAATTATATAAATCCATATATCTACACACACACACAGAGATATGCAGTTATATAAAGCCATATATCTACACACACACAGATATGTAATTATATAAAGCCACACACACACAAAGATATGTAACTATATAAAGCCATACACACACACACACACACACACAAAGATATGTAACTATATAAAGCCATACACACACACACACACACACAAAGATATGTAACTATATAAAGCCATACACACACACACACACACACAAAGATATGTAACTATATAAAGCCATACACACACACACACACACACAAAGATATGTAACTATATAAAGCCATACACACACACACACACACACAAAGATATGTAACTATATAAAGCCATACACACACACACACACACACAAAGATATGTAACTATATAAAGCCATACACACACACACACACACACAAAGATATGTAACTATATAAAGCCATACACACACACACACACACACAAAGATATGTAACTATATAAAGCCATACACACACACACACACACACAAAGATATGTAACTATATAAAGCCATACACACACACACACACACACAAAGATATGTAACTATATAAAGCCATACACACACACACACACACACAAAGATATGTAACTATATAAAGCCATACACACACACACACACACACAAAGATATGTAACTATATAAAGCCATACACACACACACACACACACAAAGATATGTAACTATATAAAGCCATACACACACACACACACACACACAGATATGTAACTATATAAAGCCAAAATACATACACCCACACACACACACAGAGATATGTAGTTATATAAAGCCATATATCTACACACACACAGATATGTAATTATATAAAGACACACACACACAAAGATATGTAACTATATAAAGCCATACACACACACACACACACACACACATATATATATATATATATATAATTACATATAGACACACACACGTAATTATAGAAAGTCATATATCTACACACACACACACACACACGTAATTATAGAAAGCCATATATCTACACACACACACACACACACGTAATTATAGAAAGCCATATATCTACACACACACACACACACACGTAATTATAGAAAGCCATATATCTACACACACACACACACACACGTAATTATAGAAAGCCATATATCTACACACACACACACACACACGTAATTATAGAAAGCCATATATCTACACACACACACACACACACAAACACACACACACACACACACACATATATATGTAATTACATATAGACACACACACACGTAATTATAGAAAGTCATATATCTACACACACACACACACACACGTAATTATAGAAAGCCATATATCTACACACACACACACACACGTAACTATATAAAGCTGTACACATACACATACATATATAATTATAAAAAGCCAACACACATACATAACTAAACACACACACTCAAAATGTAGTTTATATTCCTCACTCATACTCACTTCTAACCTTTTCAGCAGAGACCTAAGCCGACTGTGGGAAATGGGGGTGCGGTGATGTAATGGTTTACACATAAAATGGAAGTTGCTTAACTTTAACAATGAGAGTTCCAATGTCAGGTCATATATATATGTTTTTAAATTGAGAGGTAACTTACCTCAGGAAGAACCCCTTAAAGCCTCCAAAATAGCTGCTGTGGAACAACACCCTCTATCAGCTGCTGCTCCTAGACATGCTCCCAAACAGTATGCACACAAAATGGAAGTTGCTCAGATCAAATTATAGGTAAATGCAAACAGGTGCATGAAAGGGTAATCTGCTAGCAACAGAAACAAAGGAAAGAAAATGTCCCAGCAACACTGCCATTAACTAGTAACAGACTATACCATTCTATCTGTAAAATAAAACGTGAAGTAATGGTTGCCAGAAATGCCAGATGGCTAGTCCAGCCCTATATATTATTTAAAGTCCCAATTCTAGAGTTTATAGGTAGAGCTTAGCTGGACATTCCAAAACCTCTCTGCTCAGCACATTACTTGTCATGTGACTTGCCATGGTGGCCAAAAATTATTAATACTAAACTGAAGAATAAAAAGCAAGGGGAAATGGTAAAAAACATTAGGGTAGATCCAGAACTATGTATGCTAGTCGCTAGTGTAAAAGTGTCCATCAGTACTTATTGCGCATGTGCGTGGCGTATGTTAACTCATAGCGTAAGGGCCAGTGACGTATAATTATTGTAAACTACGTTCAAAGGAGCGTGCCAACCATGCGACACCCGTAATTACGCTTTGGAGGCGGTGTGAGGCATTTAAATGCTTAGGAGCGTAACTACGTGCAGTTGTTATGGCCGACAGGAGTTACACTTTGAAAAGTTAAGGTAGGGTTTGGAAAGCGTAAAACGGCTAAAGTACGTACGACCGAGGGGAGTGTCTAGGGGAGTGCATAGTATATACACAAGGGTAAATACGCTAGGAAACTTAATGGAAACGTAGCTCTGGATCTGGCCCATTGTTCTTACATCATACCAGGAATTTCTAAGCTGGCCATACACTAGAGCGATTATCACTCCCAGCATGTGGCTGCCGATGAACGGGATGATTTTCCCCTGGGGAAAGGTCCCGATATCGGCACCATACACTAGAAGAGGCTGGGGGCGATAATCTCTGCTGGAGAGCCTGATTGGCTGGGTCTCCTGTCAATCTTGGCAGAAGACCCATGCAGCTAGCTTATTGGTTGGCTGCAAAAAAAAAATTATCAGTGGGAAAAAATCACACTGACAGGCTGCTGCAAGGTGTCCTCTCTGCCTCTGTCTGGGTATACCACGCTGTATGCCCAGATAGAGGGAGAGAGGATACAGCGCTGCAGCCTGTCAGTGTGTGGGGCTCTGAAGCACTCTGTCCTCTCTTCTTCTGTGTTAAATGTCTGTCCAGCAGTCATTTTATACATAAAAAATCATTAGAAATCTTGTATGATTATCTAAAATGCCCAAAAACTGCACTATTTTGCTAACGATAAACGATAATCATTCAGGAATTCCAAAAGATGAGATAATTGGGCCATAGCGTTTTTGGAAGGTTTAATCGCAGTTTAGAAAAAAAATCTGCACCATACACTTGAGCGATATTTGGCCCAATCCACGATAATTGTGCGTTTGAGCCAATAATCGCTCTAGTGTATGGCCAGCTTTAGGATTGCTGCTTTAGAACCAGATTCACAACCACGCATTTTTATACTTACGTGCCTAGATATCCGTGCCAAGATACTACGCATGCGTAGTATCTGCATAGGGTTTCATTACGTAGATTGTGTACATGCTGTCTTTAAGGCACATAAGTATAAAAATGCGTTGTTGTGAATCCGGTCCTTATTTACTACATATAGGTCAAACAAAAAATATTTTTATAGAGGTTGAAATGCAGTTTTAATTTTTTTTTTTTTTGCATGCATATTTGAGCCACAAAAATTTAGCATCTGCAAGAATAATAAAAAACATCTCTGTAGACGGACAATGAAATTACTCTTTAAAAATTTTAAAAAATGAGAACATGGTTAAAGTGAATCTTATCCTTTGCTGTCCTAAAGCATTATCTTTGTGTAATGTAAAAGTAAAAGGTAAAGTAACACAGAGGCTGTGCACATGTAATTGTTTTCAGCTTGTTTTGATTATTTTAGTACTGCACATAACCTGAACACAAGTGCACACAAATGAGAGGTAAATTCTTTCACAAGGAATTACCACATTGACCCAGTTATATTTGGGGTATGTTTACAATCTTAAAACCTATGCTTAATAAAAAAATATTCAGATTTGCATCTGATATGACCCTGATGTACTCTGTTAATGATGATAACAACAGTGATGATATACAAAGAAAACTGGCTGAGCGGTATTTAAAGATGTGTATAATTGAGAATACAGCTGATATTCCAGATGATTTGACTTTGCCTGCCTTTAAACAACACTCAAAATCTGGCTTATAATATTAAGTCTCTGCTCTTGCTTGCCTATTAAACTCTGAATAGATTCCTGGTTCTTGTCACATGCTGCATTTTTGCACCAACACAGGTTTGTCATTACTATTTTCATTAAATGTATTATTGTTTCCTTACAACTGTATATTTCATTCCTTTTTTATATTTTGGACCGTATTCACACATAAGAAGCTTTTGCTTTTTAAGTGCGAAGAATTAAGAAATGACCTACTACGAATGCGTAGTAGGTCTTTTACACAAGCTACGTACCACTAAGGAACGTATATTGAGTATGTGCAGATATTTAAGAAGGAAGATGTGTGCCATGGTAGCCTGTCTTTTTTAAAGAATAGTGGGTGGGGATGGAGTTAGATTAATCGAGGAGGGCTCACATACAATATGCATCTAAAAATCCTTATCTAGAATATTCATATATCTCCCACAAGACACTGCAAAACTCTCATTCATGCATTATCTTCTTGTTGGACTCCTTCAATATAAAATTACTCCATAAAGCTTCTATTGCATGCAGCAGTTTTTCCGAGTTTCCTCGCAAATCACTTTTCTAGAGCTGATCCACTCTATCAATTTCTACAATTAGGGGAAGATTGGGAAAAATAAAATGGCCCTGGAAAATATTCTGGAAGTGACCTCATGTGGGCATGATCAAATCAACTCTAGGAGGGGCCAACTAGAAAGTAGATGGAATTAGCACAGTTGTATTAGCCCCTGCACTTTTATTAAAAACTACAAATAAAACTAAAAGTGATCTGAAAATGGTGCACTATATAAATATAGGCTATATTAAGTTTTCCACGAATGGCACACTCTAATGCATGCAGGATATATTATGGGTCTGAAAGTGTCACATTCTATAATATATATGAGGTATATATGGAGTGTGGGAATTACAATCTATGTACTATATATATAGTGCAAATTTTCTAGAACCCTTATATGCCCCACATGTTTTATATGTATATGTATATGATGTTCCCAGACCTCTTAAAAACACCACATATTCTTTATACAGCATGCTATCTACTGACCCCAAGTATACCCCACATTTATTAAATGTGGGATATATTATGAGTCTGGCTTATACTATAATATATACGGGAGCATATTATAAGTCTGGGAATGGCAAACTATGTACAGTATGAAGTGTGACATTCCCAGACCCTAATAAATTTCAAAATATGCTATTCCCAAACATACTAAATATCTCACATGTGCTTTTTACAGTGTACCATCTACTGACCCCACATGTAATTAGCTACATGTAGGTTATATTAGAGGTCTGTTGATACCCCAGCAGTAATAGTAAAAATTACTCACCTTGAAATTCTTGTCCCATCCGGGCGCCTGTCACTCTGCAGAACTGCGCGCTGTGTGACTCACCCATGCACAGCTCTTATGTAAATGCTGAAAGGAGCTGCTGCGCATGCGCAGAAACTCCTTATTTAGTGGCGTAATTCGAAATTATAGCACTATGGGCAAAAAGGAAAAATGGCGCCCCCATTGCACACCACTAGTAACTGCCCTGTTTTGAGCCCATGGATAGAACTCAGCTCTGTGCAGCGCCTTTTTTTATTATTTAATTTGTAATAGCAGAATTCGGGCACACAGGTTCCCTTGTAATAAATCTGGCTGTGACTTGCGCAGTAGTGGCGGCTGCTGGCCCTGGTGCCAGGCATCGGTCAAATCGCCAAGTTTTCCGCCTCTGACCCCATATACATTTACACATATACGATATCCTGTCGCCAATACTTGCTACTTAGAGCTGTATACTAGCGAGCCAATGCACAGGGAAATCCTTCCTTGCGTATGACCCGCTGGTAATGCAATTCCGCAGCATCCCTGCAACATGTGATATTACAGATGACATTGCATAGGAAGGCGCCAAGGATGTGCCCTGAGACCCAAAATATCTGGCAGCAGCCCTGGCCCTTATCATAAAAATTCTATTATTTAACCCTTATTGTGTGTGTATGACCTCATACTTAGAAAGGATTATTGTGGTTGGGTACAATGTGGCTTCCCGAGTCGACCCCTGGAGCAGCCAGTTTAAGTTTGCATTTCAGGATAAGGTATAGAAGATTTGGTGGAGGCACTAAAAGCTACAACTAACATATTTACACTACCCCTTTGTTAAGAACAGAACAGTATGAAACTGGTTACCTAGCATGCAGCAGGGAATCTGGGAGTCTTCGCCAGGGCCCCTAGTGGTGGGGATAGAGTTGTGCAGCGCCCAGATAGACAAGCCGCTATCCTAGGCACGCAGATTCACTTGAAAGGAAAAATAATAACAGAAACAAGTATGGAGCAAGGCACCGTGACTTTAGGAGAAATGCTATCAGTGTTCACTTTCACACAACAGATAGCCGGTATAAAGAACGGATAACAGACAACAAAGACCACCACAAGATCGCGGAGACTAAGTAATAGATCCGCCAGACAGATTACTATCGCGGAGACTAAGTAATAGATCCGCCAGACAGATTACTAAACAAGGAGGCCACTATGTGGCACCAGAAAAGAGTAGGACAACGGTAGTCAGCAAAACTAGACCAAAAGTAAATAGCCAGGATATGGCGGGTTAAGTTTAACAGTCACTACAGGTGAGTATAAGTAGGCCACTATGTGGCTAGAGATACACAGCCCATATAGGTAAGTATAAATATATACCACTATGTGGTTAAGTTTAACAGTCAAAACTGGTAAGTATAAGTAGGCCACTATGTGGCTAGAAATACACAGCCCATACAGGTAAGTATAAATATATACCACTATGTGGTTAAGTTTAACAGTCACTACAGGTGAGTATAAGTAGGCCACTATGTGGCTAGAGATACACAGCCCATATAGGTAAGTATAAATATATACCACTATGTGGTTAAGTTTAACAGTCACTACAGGTGAGTATAAGTAGGCCACAATGTGGCTAGAGATACACTGCCAATACAGGTAAGTAAGAGAGACACCCCCACAACACAAGACTAGTGCAGAGACTCAGCCTTATAGGGGTGCAGAGAGCCAGCACGAATAGCAACACACAGCAGGAAGCCACAAGCATCAAGCACAAGACAAGGCAGAATATCACCGGCGTCCTCGTGGAGGAACGCCGGCACTTTAACAGAGGCGCTGCGCATGCGCCGGCCGACCTGTGGAACGCACGCTGCGTTCCACAGATCAAGGAGGAAGCAACGTTACACGCCGGCTGTCGGCTGCCGGCGTGCAACATTACCCCCCCCTAAACGAGGGGTTAAGGAACCCCTAACCGTAGGTTTCAGCGGATTCTTTTTATGGAAATCTTTAACCAAAGTTTTAGCATGGACATCTTTGGCAGGGATC
The DNA here is from genome assembly GCA_011038615.1 of Limnodynastes dumerilii. Lineage (NCBI taxonomy): Eukaryota > Metazoa > Chordata > Amphibia > Anura > Limnodynastidae > Limnodynastes > Limnodynastes dumerilii. Next base: position 9,496 of record WWET01001875.1, on the reverse strand, counting down.
CATTCCCTATCTTCTGGTCCATAACCACGCCAGTGAATCAGATAGTACAATTTACCTCGAGTAATTCTAGAGTCCAAAATTGCCTGAACAAGGAACTCCTCTTGTCCATCTACCAAGATAGGAGCTGGTCGAGAAGGAAGTCTAGAAAATCTTTTAGAAAACCTAAAAGGTTTTAGAAGAGAAACATGAAAAGTCTTTGGGATACGCAGATTTTTAGGCAGTTTTAAACGAAAAGCCACAGGGTTAATCTTTTTACTAATAAGAAATGGGCCAATAAAACCTAAAAGGTTTTAGAAGAGAAACATGAAAAGTATTTGGGATACGCAGATTTTTAGGCAGTTTTAAACGAAAAGCCACAGGGTTAATCTTTTTAATAATAAGAAATGGGCCAATGAACCTTGGACCTAACTTGGAAGATTGTTGGCGGATTCGGATATTTTTTGTAGAAAGCCACACCCTGTCCCCGACTTTAAAGTTAACTTTTGAGCGATGTTGGTCAATTCTCAATTTACAATTGAAGGCCGCCTGTTTTAAGGAATGCTGTACTTTTTGCCAAATACCCTGTAGATGTCTAGAAAATTGAAGAACCTCAGGACAGACAGTGTTAGAGGGATTTAACGAACCAGCTCGTG
>WWET01001874.1:278884-292120 GCA_011038615.1 Limnodynastes dumerilii | reverse complement strand
CCAAGCAGCCCCTGGAGGGGTGTCAAGCCAAGCAGCCCCTGGAGAGGCATCAAGCCAAGTAGCCCCAGGAGGGGCGACAAGCCAAGTAGGCCTTGGAAGGGTATCAATCCAAGTAGCCCCTGGAGGGGCATCAAGTCAAGTAGCCCTTGGAAGGGCATCATGCCAAGTAACCCCTGGAGGGGTATCTAGCCAAGCAGCCCCAGGAGGGGTGTCAAGCCAAGCAGCCCCTGGAGGGGTGTCAATCGAAGCAGCCCCTGGAGAGGCATCAAGCCAAGTAGCCCCAGGAGGGGCGACAAGCCAAGTAGGCCTTGGAAGGGTATCAATCCAAGTAGCCCCTGGAGGGGCATCAAGTCAAGTAGCCCTTGGAAGGGCATCATGCCAAGTAACCCCAGGAGGGGTATCTAGCCAAGTAGCCCCAGGAGGGGCGTCAAGCCAAGTAGCCCCAGAAGGGGCGTCAAGCCAAGTAGCCCCAGGAGGGACATCTAGTCAAGAAACCCCAGGAGGGGTCCCAGACCAAGTAACACCTGACGGGGTGTCTACCAAGAAAAATTTAAAAAAGGCTTCAAGTGTCCTGGCACCAGAGGGGGCTCCAAGTTCCAACTTATTGGAGGAAGCGTTCGGCCTGTCATTTCTGGAGGGAGTCTCCAACGCTTTGCTCACTGAGGGGATACCCAGCCTCTTATCTCCTGAAGACTCGTCAACTCTGTTTCCCATAATACCTCACAGTACCATTCCTGTACGGAGCTGCAGTCTTAGCCCTACCATCCCCAAGGAGAACTATAACCCGAACAACATTACTTTCGGGAAAAGTATTTCATCTGCCAAGATCACAGAGCCTGCCACCCAGGATCTTGATCTGCAGACCACTATCCAGGATCCTTTACCTCTTGCCCGGGAATTATCATGTAAATCAATTTCTTTTCTGCCTATTGTTCCATCATCAAGGCCAATCCCTGCCACAATTCTCTCAGACAGAATCAAGTCTCTGTTTCCGGACACAACCAAGCCTTTTGAGGATCATCCAAATCCTCTCCTCCAACAGGTCGGGAAAGCGGTCTTCTAGGTCCAAATCCTCAAAGTCCAGGTCGGCCAAACGAGCATCCAGATCCAGTGTCTCCAAGTCAACCGAGCCCCTGATTACATCAGAGTCTCCACCCATCTTCAATGGTGACACATCTCAACTGGTACCCCTGATGGAAATCTGTGTGAGTCGATTTGCTGCCTCTCCCAAGTCCTTTCAGCAACCGGCAGATCAGATACTGTTCTTGCTTTGCCATTTCAGGGGAGAAGCTTTGGATTGGGCCAATTCACTTCTTGAGGTACAATATCCCCTGTTGGAGAACTTGCATACTTTTCTCTCATTGACCACCAAGGTTGTCGGTTCCAAGTCCTCATCCCAAGCCACATCCATCATCCTCAAGTCAATCCTCCCTCTGCAGACTGCGCCAATACGGCCTGTAGCCCAAAGAGGATAAATTTGTTCCTGGATTTTATTCAGACTCATTCTGTCTGCTGTGATGTTCCCACAATTCTGATCTTCTAGTTTGTCTTGTTTCAAGAAAACCATTATGGATTCGGTGAAAAACCTACCAAGATTCTGATTGGGCGTCCGGAGGCCCCCTCTTAAAGGGGGGGTACTGTCACAATATGCGGCAAGTGCCGCACTTACCCGTTCGGCTGTGCGCTGTCCACGGTCCCCTGCAGGTGCTCTGGTCTTCTGGCTGAACGAGTCTGTCACTGAGGCAGTGACAGACTCCTCTACTCGGCATGCTGCAGCTTCATCTCGGAGTCCCACGTGTGTTCTGGCGCCAGGATCAGCGGTGCCTCTGGTCCGTGGGTGCCGCCATCTTGGAATACTCACATGACGCTGAACTGCCAATGTGAATCCTCTTCTCCGGTCCTCCAGCCAATCGGTGCACAGGGCGCTCTATTTAAACTCTGTGCACTCTATCCTCGGTGTCCAGATCTACTTGGTCTTCATGAAGCTGGCTGTCCTGATTCATCAGTCCTGTGCCCTGCCTGATCCAGTCCTGTGCCTTGCAGACTCCAGTACTGTGCCTTGCAGACTCCAGTCCAGTGCCTTGCAGTCTCCAGTCCTGTGCCTTGTCTGATCCAGTCCTGTGCCTTGCCTGATCCAGTCCTGTGCCTTGCCTGATCCAGTCCAGAGCCTTGCAGACTCCAGTCCAGTGCCTTGCAGACTCCAGTCCTGTGCCTTGCATACTCCAGTCTATTGCCTTGCAGACTCCGGTCTTGTGCCTTGCAGATTCCGGTCCCGCTGTCTCCGGTCCCGCTGTCTCCAGTCCCGCTGATTACGGTTCCGCTGATTCCGTCCTGCTGTTACAGTCCTGCTAATCCAGTCCTGCTTATCCAGTCCCATCGACCCAGTCCAGTGCCGTGCAGACTCCAGTCTAGTGCTGTGCAGACTCCAGTCCAGTGCCGTGCAGACCCCAGTCCAGTACCGTGCTGACTCAAGTCTAGTGCCTTCTCTGTGGATCCTGACCCAGCTATCCCGGTCCAGTTCCAGTCTGCTATCCAGTGCCGTGGTCCTAGCAGTCTGGCCCAGTTCCAGTCTGCTATCCAGGTACAACCTGCCGTCCTGGTCCTGCCGTCCTGGAGTGCAATCCAGCATTCCAATCCTGGTCCAGTTACAGCTACCAGTCCTGATCCAGTCTACGCCAGTCCTGTTCACTCTACCTCAACCCTGCAGTCTCAGCAAACCGGACTCATCTCGCTTCCATTCAGCTTCAACTTCACAATTACTGCAACTCGAACTCATCGTACATCCTTTGCCTTCTACATTGCTAACGGACTCTTATCCTCACCATCACTCATCCATTCCCTTTGGTCCCTCTGCCTCCTTTGATCCAAAGACTGTTCTTTATTATTGGTTACCCCTTGTTCCTGTCTTGTGCAACCATCACTATTAAAGTCAAACATTATTTTATTTCACTCCTGCTCATCTGTGGCTTCCCTGGAAACCCGGAGCCCACCATTCTATTCCTCGCAGTTCATGACAGTAGGTCACTGGGATACTCTCTGTACTGTGTGTTGGTCACTAGGATGCTCTGAATAAGATGGTGGTCACTAGGATATTCTCTATTAGGTGACGATCACTAGGATGCTTCCCTTAATAAATTGTGATCACTAGCTTCCTTTCTTTTGGAGATAATCACTAGACTGCTGTCAATAGGATGCTCTCTGTATTAGGCTTAGGTAATTAGCATACTCTTTGCATTGCATATCACTATAGATCTTTTTGTTGTTTTGTGAGATACTAGACAGTAGATATTGTATTTAATTATAACTCTTGAACTCAATTGGCTCTACATAGCCCCGACCATATTATATCATTTCACTGCTGTTATTAAGATGTTTGGGGTAAATTCACAACTAAGAAGGAGCTTGAAAATAAGAGAGGAAAGTTACTCATGGGCTAAACCATGTTGATTGCAGGGGAGTCATATTTTATCTGTTGCAAACATTAGAGTTGAGAGGTGGCGTTTTCCAGCTCAAGTCTAAATAACAGTATAATAGCTGGTCAATACAATAAGCAATTCAAAGATATATCTCAGCATGCAAAGAATACAATTAACTTGACACCCCCTGAAATCAGTATGGTTTTGCCCAGAAGTAACTTTCCTTCCTCTTTTATTTTAAGCTTCTTAAGTCTGAATCAGGCCCATAAAGTGCGGAGAAAAGTACCATGATCATGACAGTATCCAACTTTCATGCTCCACGACCCCTCAAATACTTTTATCATCCACTCCAAACATCGTTAGGGTGTCCAGAGTTCACCCTTTAAGAGGGAGATACTGTTTCAATTATTCAATTCACTCCACTTTGTTTGTTTACTTTTTGCTGATCACATGACATTCTTTTAGTTCCCTGCACTTCCTGGTGTTTACTATCTTCTGCGGGCATTATCCCACAGGTGTAGCTCATTCCCTTGTTGTACTCACTCATAATCAGTTCTATTTAAACCCCTAACTGGCATTACTTCCCTGAAAGAGCAACAGGTATCCTTACCTGCTGATATTGCATTCTCGAGTCCTCTCTTGTGTTGAGGCTCAGTGGTTCCATTCCTTGGTTCGGTTATCCAGACCCCGGCTCCTGTATGCCTGCATATGTTGTTACTGCCTGTGTCTCTGGTGTCTGCACTTTCAGTGTCCAATTGCCCTCCACAGTATCCAGTTTCAGTAGCCACTCCTACGCTACCTATCTGCACTACTCTTGCAACCCTTGGATCCTATCCATCATCTTGATATCTGCGTGCTTGTCCAGAGGGCCATGACCTGCAACTTACCTGCAGCCAAGACCACCCCTACTTTCATGGGCTCTGGTGAAAACCAGGCTTGCGGTTAAACTCTACGCCTCTGGTCTGACATGGTCCACTGCATATATTGTCAGGCAGGAAAGGCTGTATACCCCAGAGGTCATCCTACTACATGTTTCCAGAGGGTGTCTGCTTGTGATGGAAGCCAGAACAATTATCAGTTTCTTGGCCTAGCTTTGCACCCATCTACTGGTGCTGGTATAATACCTCCTGTTGGGTTATATCTGAAGAATTGACAAAACTGCAAGATATTGTTTCATAAAAGAGTATTTCCAATTTTTTAGCATTTGTTTGGAACTATTGTTTCTTTTATAGTTTATTACATAAGGATTAAAACCACTCCTGAAAAGATACCCACATAGTAGTAATATTAGATGAGTAGATGATAGGGGGATAATCCTCCTATTGTTACGTTATAGTATTTTTATTTTGATAACCACAGCAGTGGAGTTATCTGTAGCTCTCATTTGTTGAAAACTATACTTGCCCTATTGTGTCTATTCCTTTTTTTATATGTCCATTGATGTCCATTGAGGAAAAAAGAAAGCGAACATGATTTGAAAAACTGTACAACTGTGACACTAAAGGGATTATGACATAATAACCATTGAGAACAGTGACTATTGCTTGATTTTATTGATAATATTTTTTTGTTAATTCTTCTATGTATTTAGTTAGTTGCAGTGCAGGTACACAGAATTCCGAATGTTTCACTTCTGTTCATTATATCCTACTGTATGTATTTTAAATATATGACGTACATGCATAGGAATATGATTCAGTGAGTTACAAGCAGCTCAACAGACTTTCATTGTACTTAATTAGTGTGCAAACAGGCTTCAAAAATGTTTTAAATAAACAAAAATGTAAATAAAACATAATATGATGTAAAAGGCAACATGACATTGCATGGCAGTAATCAGCAGCATTGATGTTTCTGTTATAGTGATATGGATAACTTGGTCGGTGGATGCCATTTTCTTTTATAGTAACAATGTTATATTTACCGCATATAATGTGTTATTGTTCTTACTAATAGCTATGAAAGCTATATTGACATACATGTTCAACATTCTGTGATTTGCACATAATGATTGATAGATAGATAGATAGATAGATAGATAGATAGATAGATAGATAGATAGATAGATAGAAAATTGTGGAAATTATGAACTTGCAAAGTATATCATTTTTCTTGTGACATATTTATTATAAAGTGACTTGTTTAATTGATAGTTTTGCTGTCTAGATGATTAATGCTAAAAGCTCCATAGATGGTAATTGTAAATAGAGCATAATAAGATAATATAATTTCCTATCCCGCAGTACAAAGAGAAGGCAATCAGAGTCATGAAGAAGCATTTAAAATGTATTTGTAGGCAGAGATTAAAGTAGAATAAAATAAGTTCTTAATGGATAGATTTCAGAAAGACAAAAGAAATACCCACATTTTAGTTACAGTTCAGTTTTATTTACAGATATGTTTCATTTGGTTTGTCTATGCAGACATTTCATTTTGGTATATTAAAAGTAATCTTTGTTTATGGATTCAAATTGTTATGAGGGAAATTTGTAGTTTATTCATTAAGGAAATTGACTTTTAATTAAGAGTGATTTTATTCATTTTGTGGATCATCGATAAATAGAATAGCTTTATAGAAGCCGGGCTATTGAACCTTATGGGGTTTTTGTCTTTTTCAGACAACATATCTAGTGCAAATTAAAGTACAATACCTGATTATATTGGTAGGAATTGCATTATTGGCGGTCAAATCTTTTGGACAGGATGGATAATCCATTCATCAAATGTGACTGCTAACTAGCGTGTATAAATTAAAGTACAAATATTATAAACTCTGTAAAATTTTACACTAAACAATTTACCCTTTTTTAAATTATAAATATTTAGCAGTATGCATTTATATTGTAGATATTATGAATCTGTATTGGAATGTTTAAGACATTTATGAACAATTTTTAAAATACTGTATATTAACTATGTATATCACAGTGCTCGACCACATCTGTCATAGATCTTCTGCCTTTGGCATACGTGTGAAAACTTTATCCTTTTAATTTACAGCTGATTTTGAAACAACTGCTTAAAAATTTAAAAACCGTTTAAAAGAGGAAGAGGCTAACACAAGATTGTTGCTGCTTCCTTGGGAATACAAAGCAATAGATGAAATGAGACATCTGAAATAAACAATTAAGTTACAAAATGCTAACCCTACGGGAAATGGCTGAAATCGAATAGTAGGATGGCTTTCAGGAAGCAATTGGTGAAACATAAGATATTTAATTATTGTTTATATGACTTGCATGAACATAGGCAGGTTTTGTACTATAAAACAATTGGTATATTACATTAAAATATATTATATGTGATATTTTGAGTGAATGTGATTGTTATAATTATTACTCAAAAACTATTTTATTTAGGGGCCAAATAAGTGATTTGACATTGTTGTTACTTCCAAAACGCATTTTAGATCTATTATTTACATTCATTTACATTAATATGAATGTTTCCGGAAATATTGTTAAATCTTTTTTTTTAAATACGTGGTTATTACAATTCTAAATATTGAGTTACCATAAACATATAATTTGTTACTTAAAATAACAGAATAGTTTACCTATAAAACAGTCACCTGGTATGTACTGAAGACTAATGGACAGCTCTAGCATTTCAACACAATATTGGAATCACTAAGAGAGCATTAAATTGAGTTAGCTTCTCAAAGTTATGAGCTGGTTAAAAGTATGATGGAGGATCAGCAGCAGAAATTTTCTGATAACTATCTAATGCTTCCAGATGAATGTAAAAAGAATAATAACGGATGTTTAACACAATTTGTTGATATAGATAGATAGATAGATAGATAGATAGATAGATAGATAGATAGATAGATAGATAGATAGATAGATAGATAGTATATGCTGTTGAATATAGTATCTTGTAAAAAAAAAATCATAACAATAATAATAGTCCCTCATAAAACAAATTACAATAGACACAATGCTCAAATTCATTTTAGAATAGGAAAGAAGACTAGAATGTAACATTTAATCACAAAATCTGGACAAGTTAAATATTCAGCAAAGTGTAAAGGTTGTTTAAGCTTAAAACAGCCAATTGGTCTGAAAAATGGTAGCCAGGATTTGGGATGCAATTAAGAGAAAATAACAGTAAATTGGAAGTTAGCAAGGGCAGTAAGTAAGGTAAGGTTAATCATGGTGACTTAGCAAGAAGCTAGATGGAATGTAGTAGAAACCAAAAAAAACTGATCACCACATTTCACACTCTTGTCCAGGACTTTTCTTGTAATATACCTCTGCACTGGAATGACCTACCTTCTTCATTCAGGCTCTCCCCAACATTGCAGGTCTTCAAGTGCTCACTCAAACTGCACCTGTTCAGGCTAGCCTACCACACCTCTACTTAACATCCTCAGTGCATCCTTCAACTATCCCTTCTTCTCCTTCCTTCCACCTCTCCTCTGCTCACACCAGCAGTACATTTCTTTCCCCTCCTTATGTCTTCTGTAAGTTCATCCCTCCTACTTAGTGTGTTGGCTCATGTAAGTAGGGCCCTCCATCCTAGTGTTGTCCCCTTCACAACCACTCCCCTCTCACTCTGTATCCTCTTGTCCACCTCTGCTACCCATTACCCCATCCCCAACTGGTGGCTCCCTCTCAACTTCTCACTGCGCTCCTCCTCCCTGATCTGTCATGCTTGATACTTCATATTCTTCCTTGCTGTCTGTGCCCGCTTCACTTTATTGTATTGTGTGCAATATTTTTCTATTTATATTGTATTTTATAATGTACTGTGCTGTCCATTTCTGCCCTGTATGTATGCACTGTAGTTTGTTGTATTTTGTATGGTGCTGCGAACACCTTGTAGAATCTTTTAAATAATAATAATAATAATAATAAAAAATTTAATATTAATAATAAGGAATAGGGATGGAAGTGGTTAGGATAATTCTTTCCTGCCACTTTCCTGCCATCCTGTGTTATATTCTCTTTCATATTCTCTTCTTATATTCATCTATTTGGTCCTGCTTACAATGTTTTTATCTTGTCTGAAGATGCAAATATCTTTGTTAGTGATAATCTAACAACACAACTTTGTCATATGGGGGAAAATATCTTGATTTTTGGGTCCATGGAAAGGCGATGGGGAGCAATGAGAACCTCCTCTTGAGCTTTCAAAATGTGCACACCTATGCTCCAGCCAAAAGACTTGGAAAACCTGCAATATTAGGGGCACTTAAGAACTGATGTTGGTAAACACCATTCTAGCCCCTATCCTCCAGGTACCATTAATAATGGGATTTATGTTATGGTTACATAACACATCCACACAAGATTTTCCAATTTAAGTGTAAGGGAGAAAAAACACCTTATTCATGTGGTACAGATATTGGATGAGGCAAATATAGTAGTACTCCCTGCCTGATGCGGTCTGAATACAGCCCTTCAACTGTTGCTCCTTCATCATATTCTGTGCCCCTTTGTCATACACTGTGCCCCTTCATCTGTTACCCCATCATCACACACTGTACCCCTTCAACTGTAACCCATTCATCACACACACACTGTGCCCCTTCATCATTGACATACACTGTGCCCCTTCATCATACACACACACTGTGCCCCCTTCATCATACACACACACACACACTGTACCCCTTCATCATACACACACACTGCGCCCCTTCATCACACACACACACTGTGCTCCTTCATCATTTACACACACACTGTTCCCCTTCATTATACACACACACTGTGCCCCTTCATAATACACACACTGCTCCCTCTGTTCCTTTACTTACCTTTTATTTGCTCTCTTTATTCTTTTATCTTCTGTATTCTGCTGTGTTACCTTTCTCCTTGCTCCCACCTGAGCTCCTCTCTGCACGCTCCTCACTATGAATGCGGGGCTAATGATGACACACCTGGCCAATACGCAGTAAGAAGGAAACAGGAGATGTCAGGGGAAGGAGGAAGCCTCGTGCCGCGCCGGAAGGTAAGTTTTTTTTTAAAATCATAGCGGGCCGAGTTGAGGGTTGGCAGGCCTGCGGCACACTTAGAAACTTGCTCCGGCACACTGGTTGTGAAGCACTGCAATAGACAACCAAAATGTTCAAAACTTCAGTGTAAATTACTCTTTTTTGAATCACAGATTATGTTTGTGCCCAGATTTAAGCAGCATAAACATAACACTAGGGACGTATCAAGGAAAACATGTGACTCTTTACAAAACAAGTGTACCTCATAAAAAAATAGTAAGATGCTGTATTGTAGGGGAACCAGCAGTCAAAGTGGAAATTTAGAAGTGGCGTTGTTACATGCCGCTCCGGTACTTAGGCGGCGTGTGTAGCACGCCCCTTTGTTTATTCCAGCACATCATTGTGCTGACTCTTCTCTCTGGCCATGCGTCCAGATCGTTGCCTAGGTGATCTGGATGCCAGCCAATGTGTTCGGTGGGCGGGTTCGGCTGCCGACTTCTGTGTAGTCTATCTATACTATCACTGTAGTAGACCTCTCCATCATCTCCTGTGTATCAGTTTCTGTGTAGTCCATCTGCACTATCACTGTTTTAGATTCCACCACTATCTCCAGTGCGAATTTCTGTGCAGTCTATATACGCTATCTCTGTAGTACATAGTTCCACCATCTCCAGTGTGTCAGTCTTCCGTGTGTATTCTGAACCCCACTGATATTCGGTGCAAACTTATTGTTCTGATATCTGGTTGCACACTGTTTCCGTCATCTGCACCCCAGTATTCTTCTGGTCATTACTGTGCGTATCTGCCTATCTCCCAGTTCCGCTGGGCTCTGAGTTCTTCTCACCTTTTCCTGAGTCGGTATTCTCTCTCCTATGAGTTTGGTTTTGGGGGCCGCGATCTGTTGTTGGTGCGCAGTAAAATCCATCCCCACCATCAGGGGCCCTGGTGAACACCACCCGATAACTAGACTCCGTGCAAATGTAACCGTTCTTGTAACAGGACATTTAGAAGTGGTGGTATGAAAATATAGATATAATAGCAGTAAATGGATCTTTACAGCTTTTCAATTAAACCAGTGGAAGAAGTGATGGTATGATATAGCCCCGTATACCCCCTCACTTCGAGTCCTGAGTGGAACCATTCATTTCAGTCAGGAGATGGCTGTAGATCAGTCCTCATTAGAAACATAGAAACAGAGAGATGTCTTTGTTATCTCTGTTTGTGCACTACTGAATTATAGCTTAATTTTTTAAACAAATAAATCAGAAACCTGGCTGTTTTTGAAGTTTTTAGTTAAAAAAAATGTTTGCTGAATAGGTTTTACAATAATTAAGAGTAATTTTACAGCCTTTTTTTTTATAGTGGAGAAATTTTTAAATATCATTTAACAATATGTTGTATTGGGGTTGGTATATTTTGGTGCCAGTAATACATGTTTTATGTTGCTGACTGTGTACTAGTATACTATGTGGCTCACCCATGTATTTTGGAATTACATGTACCAGCTTATTCTCTTAAGAATATGCTAACATAAAATAACAGTGTAAAAGCAGAGTGTGACCAATGTAGCTTGTGTGCTGGCCTGCCTGCTATGTTTCTGGCCTTCTCTGGTGCAATGCAGGGGAACAGGGCTCATCCTTTTATTGCTATACAAAGTAAGCAAAATGTAATCATAAGAATTTCAAGGTCCCTAATTATATTAATAATACAGGTCACTACTAATAAAAAATGATTTATTGATTAAATTTGATACTATTTGAGGAATAGTTCTGGCTCTTAATCCCTCTTATGCAAACATACTAAACAGGAAACAGGATATGTTAGACAAAGACAAGATGGTAAAAGAGACATATTCGCAGAAGAGGAAAATATTGTGGAGAGCAGAGGTGCACAGTAACCAAACACCAGAGGAGAAGCAGGGGTCTGTGCCTAGAAGACCCTTCTGGGTAAATAATGGCTCATGCTGCTGATCTACATAAATAGGACTAGTTTCACTGTTCCTCACAGCATGCAAACCATGCAACCACATATTTTCTGTACAGCCAAATGACCAGCTTCAACAACTGTGCCCACACATCACCCCTGAGTAAATGGATAAATAAATATACAAAGCTGGATGCTAGATAAGTGACAAATTGACTGGGGGTGTGATCAAACCACTGGGGGCGCAGCTGTGCATCCAATTTTAAACCATTTTATATATGTTTAAACCAATATACATATACATTCATATATATAGTATACACACATATATACACACACACACACCTTAGATTTACTCCAGTGCCTGCTTTGCCTATACATCTCCCCCTTTCAATTGATCATCTGTCCATTCTCATCACCCCCCTTGCCTCCATCATCTCTCTATTCTCATCATCACATCCCCCTCCCCATTCTCTTTATCCCTTTCATCAGCTTCTCCTCCCCATCATCTCCCTCCTCCTCTTCATCTCCAGCTAACCAGTATTCAGGTCTCTCCAGTCCCCACAGGTTCCCCATAATTTGTCTTAAGCCTCCCCAGGATCCCTATCATGTCTTCCTAGCCCCCCAGTACTCCCATAATGTGCAACCAGCCCCTCCCACAGTACTCCCTGCCTGATATGCACATTTTATGGTCCTCTAATGTGTAAGCTGGCCTGTGTGTGGTAAAGTAAGTAAGTTGACTTCCACTCACATGGCCCCTTTCACACACATACAGTATACATTGATCCATGCCGGAACTAAATAGTCATAATTAAAAAAAAAATGTTTACATTATTTATCTGCATTACATTTGAATATAATTCAATGTCTTTGCACATAATTTGAAGTTTTGATACAAATCTTAATATCTATAACTACTTCAACTATCTTACTGTTGGGATCATTATCATTTGAGTGTGAAATTCAACATTCTTTTAACCACAATAGCCTAATAGCTTACTTGCATCATAAAGAGCAGAAAACATATTTGTAACCACAATACAAAGGAAGCTAAGGCTTAAAGTTAATACTTTCCATACCGCTGCCAATCAAGTCCGCATACAAACATGTCCACATCACAGCTGCCGGTCGGAAGCCCATCGATATCAGGAAGTGACGGCCAAACGGCATCAACAATCATGGCAACACAAGAAAACAGCTACTATACAAGAGCCATGTTGTCAGTGTCCATAGAAATAGTCACCCAGCCCTTTCAATACATACCTTATTTGTTGTCTCCAGGATTCTAATAATCCCCCTCATGTCTCCCCATCTTCCAATAATCCCCATCATGTCTCTCCAGCTTCCAATAACCCCCTCATGTCTCTTCAGCCTCCAAATAATCCCCCCGAATGTCTCTTTAGACTCCCAATAATCCTCCTCATGTCTTCCCAGCCTCCCAATAATTCCCCTCATGTCTCCCCAGTCTCCAAATAATCGCTCTCATGTTTCCCCAGTCTCCCAATAATCGCCTTCATGTCTCCCCAGTCTCCCAATAGACCCCATCATGTCTCACCAGCCTACAAATAATCCCCCTAATTGCTCTTCAACCTCCCAATAATCCCCCTCCTTTACTTACCTTACCTTATTCCTCCTACTGTACTCCTCAGCGGTGTTCCCTCTTTGCTTGCATGAAGCTGACATGACCTGAGGTCGTGCACAGCGTCCCACTGAAGAAATCCGCGGGTACCTGGGTCTTAAGTAGCAGAGGTGTTAGTTACATTAGTTACGCCACTGTTCATACTCCTGATGAAAGCTGCAAGGGACAGCTGAAATGTTGGGATATACCTATGGAATAAACTGCCCACTGAGGCTACTTTGTATTTACTTCTGTTTTATTCCTTTTGTTGGAGTGCATCTTAAGCGAGTATCTACCTATTAAGGAGTGAAAGTATCCTGTGGTTTATATATATATAT